>PVLA01006490.1:0-122775 GCA_004027455.1 Hydrochoerus hydrochaeris | reverse complement strand
GAGAAAAGGGAAAAGAGAGGAGAGAGAGAGGCGAGGAGAAAGGGGGAGGGGAAGGGAAGGGAGGGGAGGGGAAGGAAGGGGAAGGGGAGACAGATATATTCACACTGCAGAACCCTGGCAAAGCTACAGCAGAAGACAATAGCAAATACAGGGGACTGAATAAAAACTTGAGTGAGACTGCCTGGATCAACTACTAATTCCTCTCCACCCACAGACTTGCCAATGCTGTTTGTGGCATTCCACAGGTTCCCACCCAATCTCCTTATGATAAAGTCCAGCAGCCCATAAGGCCCAGACACACACACAGAGCTTGCAAGGATTTATTCTGAAATGTTTGTTCACCAGATAAAAGCCTTTAACATGAAAGTCAGATCCCAAAGCAAACGGGAAAAGGATTCTGGAAGAACCAGATACAGCAAAGAACAGAAGAGCTTCAAACACACAACACATAACTTCAGATAAGACAAGTTCGCACAGTTATGAAACAGGAAGTTATTAAACATGAAAATATTAACAAAGAGCTCTTAAGAATCTAACTTCCAAAAAATATAAAAATACAAGTGTTAGATAACATAAAAATTTTTAAAATCCACTACAAAGTAGGGGTTGAGGCATGCAGATCTCATTTCAAGGTAAGCCTGGGCTACAGAGCTAGACTCGGTCTCAAAAAGCAAAACAGCCAGGCATGATGGTACATGCCTATGATTCTATCACTCTGGGAGGCTGAGGCAGGAGGATCACAAATTTGGGACTTAATGAGAGCCTGCTTCAAAAAATAAAACAAGTGGGCTAGGGAAATACCTCAGTGAGGGCCAGGGATATAGCTCTGCAGCAGCATAAGTGCCTGCCTGGCAAGCACAAGGTCCTGAGTTTGATCCCTGGTACAAAAAAAAAAAAAAAAAACTCAGAAGACCCTTGGTTCAATCTCCAATTTGAGAATAGGGGTTAGAAGAAAGTGGTGAAAATTTGGAAGGAAAAGAAACCAAAATTTTAGAGAACCAGTTCAAAATTGGAGAGGGTGGGAGAAGGCACTTCTATAGAGCTTATGCTTAGTGTACACAAAGCCCTAGGTTCAGGCCAGGTGTGGTGACACATGCCTCTAATCTCAACATTTGGGAGGCCGAAACAGGAAGACTGCCATGAGTTTGAGACCAGCCTGGGCTACACAGTGAGGTCAAGCCCAGCCTGAATCACACAAGTCTCTGTTTCAAAACAAAACGAAAAAGGCCTAGGTTCTAACTCTGCCAACATTTAAGAGGAAGATAATGAACACAACAGGAATCGTAGAAAGGGAGAAAGAAGGGAGGGAGGAAGGGTAGGCTACTAAAAACTGGAGCCCTTCAGCTGCTACACCTGACACAAGCCCCGAAGGTTTCTCAGACCCCTCTTCTCCCTGCCAACCATCTAAGAACCGTGAAGTCCTCCCGCCCGTTCTGCCTGCACACCTGGGGAGAAGTTCTGCGGTAGAAGCGCTTGAGCTGTTCATAGGGCAGAGGCAGCTGCTGGCGTTGGTACATGATGTGCTTTAGAAGTTCACACGTAAACCGGCAGCAGCCTTCCTGGCTCACAGGCCCAGGAAACACCACTGGTACCAAGCAGTCTCTCGGGCAGAAAGGCTCAGAAGGGTTGGGAGTTTCCTGGGCAGAGTGGGTCTCAAGCAGGTCTATCTGGGGGGCAGGAGCGTCTTCTGGTTTGTCGTACCATTCCAAATCTAGTGTGAGAACAGAAAGATAAAATGCTAAAAAGGAAAGCGCTACAGGTCAATGGGAATCTTCTCGTTTCCCGAGGTCATCACGTCAAACACCCCTGAGAAGACTGAACCCTGGCACCCGCACGAAGACCTCGCCACCTGCCCAGGTCATGTAGGTGACCGGACTGGGGTTCCTCTCAGACAGTGGCAGGCCCTGGTCAAGGGAAATGACTCCAAAGTGTAGTCACACCGGGCCCAGAACGCCGGCGTAACCCTGGGTGAAGGGAGCGTGGCAAAACTAGGCAGGATCGGACTCGCCAACGGGAACAATCAAGACGGACCGGAGAAAGGCCAGATAAACGATCGGACGTGGTGACAGGGAAAAAACAGGCCCCCAGAGCTTCCCAAACTCTGGACCCCATGCCTTACCAGGGACAGAAGCCGGGGGGAGCACTTCCGGCTCCAACGCCGCCATCACGACCTCTTCCGCGGGCAGCAGTTAGAATCCGCGCCCAGCGCAGCGTCATAGGCCACGCCCACTTCCTGCTCGGCCGGACCGGAAGTGTGGGCGTGCCACTGCCGCTGTGCGGCGGGATGGGCGGGGTTGAGAGTTGAGTTTCCTGCTGCAGGTTTAGCTCCTGCGTGCACGCGCTCCCGACCGGGAACGTAGCGGCTGGAGGAAGTCTCTGCCCATCCTACATCCTGCTTCAGCTCTCGGCCGCTCGTCTACTGTGCCCGGTCCTGTCCTTGGTGCTGGAGACAACAAACAAGCCTTAGCTTCCAAGACTGCACTGTCAGGAGATGATGCAGTGGGCGCGGTTACACTGGGGTGTACAGAGCGCCTTGGGCCAGGGCCGGCGGGATAGGGGAAGGGCGGTTCCATAAGAAATATGGAAAGAGCCGGGCGCGGTGGCTAACGTCTGTAATCCTAGCACTCGGCAGGCAGAGGCAGGAGGATCGTTGCGAGTTTGAAACCAGTCTGGGCTACAAAGTGAGCTCAAGGCCAGCCTGAACTACATAGCGAGGCACTGTCTCAAAAAGACCAAAAAAAAAAAAATATATACATATATATATATATATATATATATATATATATATATGGAAAGAAGACGTGTGATATGTAAATTAATACATTAGCAAGGTAAAGGAGGAGGTCCTGGTATCCTTGGAGACCTTGATACACAAGAGGATCCTCTGTCAAGGATTGAAAAAAGTTTCTAATATAGAGTGACGCTGTAGTGGGCGAAGGAGCCACATCATGGCACAACCTTATCGTCGATGCCAATTCCTGTAAGGAAATGGGAACGCCCCCGCCAGCATACACTCTAGCACACTAGTACTGGGGATTGAGGCCAGGGCCTCTGCACAAATGTACATCTCAGCCCTTTTGTTTTGGGGGCTGTTGTTTGGTTGGTTTGCTGAGATGCCTAGCTGCTATGTAGCACAGGCTTGCCTCACACTCCTGCTATCCTCCTGCCTCAGCTCCAAGAGTGCTGGGATTACAGGTGTACAACACGATGCCCAACTCTGCAGCCCCTTTTTTATATTCTGAGGCAGAATTTAGCTAAATTTCCCAGGTTGGGCTCAAAATGAAATCCTCTTGCCTTAGCTTCTATGGGTCCTCGAATTAGAGATGTGTGTCATCACTCCTAGCTGGGAATTTTTTTTTTTTTTTTTAAGTAATGGAGTGAGCCAGGCATGGTAGCACGCACCTGTAATCCCAGCACTTGAGAGGCTGAGGCAGGAGGATTGCCATGTGCAGCCTAGGCTACACAGTGAGTTTAAATCCAGCCTGAATTACCGACCAAGACCCTGACTCAAAAAATAAAATAAATAGCCGGGTGTGGTGGAGCACACCTATAACCTCAGCACTCAGAAGTCTGAGGCAGGGGGATTGTTGCAAGTTCAAGACCAGCCTGGGTTACACAGTGAGTTCAAGGCCAGCCTGAACTACATAGTGAGACCCTGTCTCAAACAAACAAACAAACAAACAAAGGTAAAAAATAAATTAGAGTTATATGATTAAATTTACATTTTATAAATTTAATCTGTAGGGCTGGGGGTTTAGCTCAGCAGCACAAATGCCTGCCTGGCAAGTGCAAGGTCATGAGTTTGATCCCTGGTACCCAAAAAATAAAATAAAATAAGAAAATAATGAACATTTCCAGAACACAATAAGCAAAAAAATAAATAAATTTAATTTCTGCACTGGCTGCAGTGTAGTTGAATTCCAGGGAGGATAAGGGAAGGATCAAGTGTCCAGCTGTCCAGCTGTCTAGGTGTCCTGGCCACTTAAGAGATTGAGGTGGGAGGATGACAAGTTTAAGGACAGCCTGGACAATTTAGTAAAGACACTGCATGTAAAATATCTGTATAAAAGGGGATTTTTTTTTTTTTTGGACTGGGGATCAAACTCACAACCTCAAATTTGCAAGGCAGGTGCTTATGCCACTGAGCTCAATCCCCATCCCCAGGGCTTGGGATGTAACTCAGTAGCTGAGCACTTGCCTAGCATGTGCCAGCCCCTGGATTCAATTTCAGAGAGACAGAGAAGGCTATTGCAGGTAGTAACAGCAATTATCCAGAGTGATGAAAGAGGTCTGAAGCAGGGTAGTTATAGCATGATTTGGTGGTGGATCTGAGGAGGTGGGGTAGAAAAACTGCACAGACCTGTAAGTTTCTGGCTTCAGCAGTTATACAGCTAGCTGTGCTATTCAATGAGTGAAGGGAACACTAGAAGAGTTGGTTTTGTTATTTTTACAGTACTGGGGATTAAACTTGGGTTCTCATACAGAACTACATCCCTAGCCCTTTTTTTTTTTTTTTTTTTTTGTGCCAGGCATCAAACTCACGACCTTGCATTTGCCAAGGAGGCACTTACGTTGCTGAGCTAAACCCCCAGCCCCTCCCTAGCCTTCTTTTTGAGTCAATGACTCGCTAAATTGCAGACTGGGCTTAAATTAAATTTACAATCCTCTTGCCTCAGCCTCCCAGGGTGCTGCAATTACAGGCATGCACCATCAACCCAGCTAAGAAGAGTGGGTTTACTTCAAAATGAGTAAGGAGAACAGATGAGTTCAGTTTTTCATAGGTTGATGTTGATGTCCCCACTAGACAGTAAAAGATAGATTTAGGAACACATTTGGAATACACATAGGTATCTGAGGGTCCTCAGGATAGGAGTAGATAAACTCACCCATGGAGGGTACACAGAATGAGAATGGGCTGAGATTCTGAAGACAGAAATGTTTATGAGATGACTAGAGACAGAGAAAAACCTGTAAAAAGGACGTGAGAGCAAAGAAGAGGGTATGCTTCAAGAAGTAGACCAGAAACCAAAACACACAGTACTACAGAAGTACAATGATTAAGATGCTGGGCTAGGAAATTAGCTCAGTGGCATAAGTGCCTGCCTTGCAAGCACGCGGTCATGAGTTCAATCCCCGGTACAGATTAAAAAAAACAAACAACTATTAAAAAAATGATTAAAATGCTGTAGTAGCTTTTAATCATTTTTTTATAAAATGATTTAAAAAAAACAACTATTATAAAATGATTAAAATGTTGTAGGAGCCAGGGATCTAGCTCAGTGGTAGAGACCTTGTCTAGCATACCCAAGGTCCTGGGTTTGGTCCCCAGCACTGCAAAAGGAAAACAGTTCAAGCAAGGAAAAAACAAAACTCAGCTGGATGTGGTGGTATAGGCCTATAATTCTAACCACTTGGGAGATTGAGGCAAAATGACTCCAAGTTCAAGTCAAGCCTAAACAATTTAACAAGACTAATTGGGAAAAATAAAAAGTCCGTCAGGTGTAGTGGTGCACATCTGTAATCCCAGCACTTGGGAAGCTAAAGCAGGAGGATCACCATGCATCTGAGCCCAGTCTGGGCTACATAGTGAATTCAAGACCAGCCTGAACTATATAGCAAGACATGTCTCATAAATAAACAAATAAATATAAAAACTAGGAATATAACTCAGTGTGAGGTGCTAGGTCCAATCTCCAATACTGAAAAAAATGAACAAACACAAAACAAAACAAAAAACAATGTGATATTGGCTTAAAAATAAACAAAACGGCCGGGGATTTAGCTCAGTGGCTTAAGCACCTGCCCGGCAAGCGCAAGGTCATGAGTTCGATCCCCAGTACTGCAAAATAAATAAATAAACAAATAAATTAAATAATAAAAATAAACAAGAGTTCAGAAACAGATCTGTGTAGGTCTTAGTATATGATAATGGTGACTTTTCAAAGCAAATAACACAACTCTCTTGCACACATGTACACACAAGACAAAAATATAAATTCCAAATCAAAGATCTAAACATAAAAATAAACCTCGTCCCCCAAAGAGGGGCTGGGGGTACAGCCTCATGGTAGAATGGATGGTTAGCTTGTACTAAGGTCCTAGGTTTGATTTTCTGGGGAGAAAAGCTAGAAGAAAACTGGGTAGCTGGGCATGGTGGCTCATGCCTGTAATCCAAGCATTTGGGAGGCTGAGGCAGGAGGATCATTGTGAGTTCGAGACCAGTCTGGGCTACAAAGTGAGCTCAAGGCCAGCTGAACTGCATAGCGAGACCCTGTCTAAAAAAGAAAAAAAAAAAAAAAAAAAAAGAAAGAAAGAAAGAAAAATTGGAAAGGAATTTATAACCTAGGAGTAGGTTTGGCTTAAAGTGACATAAAACCAAGAAAACATAAGGGGAAAGACTGCTAAATCTGAATTTAAAAGGTATGTAAACACACTATACACAAAAATAAATGACTAATCACAAGCCAGGAAAAATGTTTGCATGTGACTCGTGTGCAGCCAACAATCTCATAGGTACCTCATAAGCCAGCCCTCCTGGAAGCTATCACATTCCACCACCTTCCACTCCTCAGCATCCTGGTCTCCTCCTGGTCTCCTCCTACTCTTCTGCCAGCCTTCACTTCTGTCTGTGGTAGGTCACACTGTTCCAGCAATAGGCTATCAGAATGTCACTCCTGCCATCTCTTAAAAGAGGTTCAAGCAGAGTGTGGTGGTGCACACCTGTGACCCCAGCACTCAGGAGGCCTCGGATTGCTGCAAGTTTGAGGCCAGCCTAGATGATGTAGTGGATTCAAGGCCAACCTGGACTACATAGCAAGACCCTGTCTCAAACAAAACAAAACAAAAATGTTCACACAGCAGACAAGGAGACTGGGATGGATGAAGCACAACTGTGTGCTGGGCTTGGTTGTTGAAAGATCCAAGTAGATGAAATGTCAGGTATTACTAGTAAAGTGAAGCAGGCTGTGGTTATCCAGAGAGCCCAGAGGTGGTGATAGTGAAAATACTGGGGTGTGGTCTTATCTCTCCCTTCCAATCCCCATCCTTTCTGAGGCCTCCCCTGGGTCTTAGTCTTTTAGCAGTTTTTCAGGTGCTGCTTGGGGTTCCACTCTGCAAAATAACCTTTCCCTCAACCACACAGGACATCTAAGAGATAAGTAATGTGTGCTTTCAACCACTAAAGAAAGACCCACAACACTGGCTTGACCTGGAAGGCCCTTTGCAGACTCTGATCCTTAGCTTTCTCTTCTCTGCAGGAGTTATGCCATGTGGACAGTCACAGCACCAAGAGTAGACCTGCCTGCCTGCAAGTAGACCTCTGAAGAGCCCATGGACACCACCAGGTTGGAACCTTTGCAGGCATCACCAGAGGTAAGCCACTGTTGCTGCTTCCAGTTTTCCAAAGAAAATTCAGTCCAGGAAGCAAAAGCTGTTTTATTTTTTGGCTGTGTATGAACACCTTCTTGTTTGTGAAGAGAGGGAAGTGGATTCACTGTGATTGGTGAGTCACGAGATAGCCATGGGGCTGGAAATTGAACTCTGGAGTCCTGACTCCCAGCAATTCTGCTTCCCCACCCTATCTTTCTGGTGTCTTGTATACTGGTTTGTGTCGCTGGTCGTGTTTACTATCTGGTGACGGCAAGAGTCATTAAAGAGCAGGAGAGACAGCTTGGCAAGAAAGGCAAAAAGTTAACAATCCCCTAGGGCCCCTGGCTGAGTTTCTATTCCCGGGTCACTTCCTCACCCTCCCGAAGGCTGATGTAACCCGAGCCCCAGCCCCGCCCCAAGCGGGAGACTGGTCCCTTCTATTGCCCTGACCGGTTTGAAACCAAACTCGGTTCTCCCGGATTGGTCCGGATTCAAAACAAAGGGGAGGGGGAAATACTCGCTGTAAGGCATCCTCGCAACACTCAGGCTGCCGACTGTTTATGGGTTCCAGCCTCGTGTCAGGGCCTCTGCGGTGCCTGGAGCGACTAAAACTAGCCCCCGACGACGGTGCCAGCCTGGTAACAATGCCGTGACTATCGTATAAAGGTGGCATAATCATCATCACAGAAACAGCCGTAATTAGGCTAATCATCATCTGCCTTCGCCCTGGCTCTCGCCCTGACTCACCCCAACAGCATGCCGGCCATCGGGGAGAAACTGAGGCAGAGGTGGAGCTGGACCGCAGGTGGGACCAGTTGCCCTGAATTCTGCAGCTCCCCAGGTCCCAAACCTGTTGTCCAGGATCCGCAGTGGCGCCGGCAAAGTTCGATTCTGATGTAAACCCTCGGCGCCGGGGACCGTCCCTAGCCGTAGGCCCCTCGACCTCCACCCCAAGGCCTAGAGAAAGAAAGGCTCGGCATTCAGTGACCAGAAGTCAGACTACAGTTCCTCTCTGGCCCCTGGCAGAGCCCACTTCTGCCCCGCCTCGCAGCACCTGCGGTCTGCGCCGCGATGCCTCCTGGGAAATGTAGGTCAGAGGCGCGCTCGTCGGAGCGAGGCCCAAGGTCTGCGAACTCCACATCCCGTGGTGCCCTGCTGCCGTCGGGGCGGAAGGGGGCGTGGCCTTCTAGGCACAACCCCGCTCCTCCCGGCCGGGCGACGCGGCGGAGGTTGTGGGGGCGGCGGAAGGGGGGAGGGGTCGGGCGGGGGGTCGGCGGCCGCGGCGGATGGACTCGCGGGTGTCAGAGCTGTTCGGCGGCTGCTGCCGGCCCGGAGGGGGCCCGGCCGTGGGCGGAACCCTCAAGGCACGGGGGGCCGGCGGCAGTAGCGGCTGCGGGGGCCCAAAGGGGAAGAAGAAGAACGGAAGGAATCGAGGCGCCAAAGCCAACAACCCCCCATACCTGCCCCCAGAGGTGAGCCCTTGAAAAGCGGCGAAACGAGAGGGATCTTCACCTTCCGGACACCGGACCCTGGGGAACCGGGACGGAGAGCGTGGATCCCCCTTTCAGGGTCGAGACCCCGGAAAGAGGGGCTGGTGAGGACCCTCCTTCCGGTCCCGGACACTAGGGAGCAGGCGCAGGGGCTGGGTACCAGGATCAAGGGAAAGGAGCGCGATCCTCTTCCTCCTGCGATCGCCCAGATGTGGGGATACGGGTTACACCCCCTCGGGAAGAGCGGGTGGAATGGGGGACCCCCTACTTGTGCCGCGCCTGGGGAGGCAGACCGAGAAGCAGCGACTTTCTCCAAACTTGTTCCTAGAGAGGGAGAAGTACCTAGGAGAGAGCAACATGTTTTCTTCCTGCCCCTCATACATCTTCCACATAAAACCAAAGAACAGGCTGTTCTTCTGCCCTTTGCCTGTCCGGGAAGGGAGGGGACAGAGAACAGCCTGCTGCTCCGTCTGTCTTTAAGGCGAAGAGCAACTGCTACTTTGTTCCTCCCTGTGGAGATAGGGACTCAGGGGTTTGATAACCAAAATCAGTGGTTATCAAACTTTGGTGTGTACCCGTGCTTCGGATTGCAGGCCCCACACCTAGGACTTTTATTAGGAAAGGGATGGCTTGAGAATCTGCATTTCTCAGGAATCTGCATGTTGTACTAATGCTGCTGTCCTGGGGCCACGCTCAGAGAACCATTGGCTTGGTCTGTCATTCTTGGACACGTTTCTGAGGCCAAGCTTCCTGATCCTCCACTGCCCCTCACCCCTCGTAGAACAATGAAGAGGTTTCATTCAGAAAGGTTTTTGTTGGAGAAAGATCTCCAGTATACTCCATATGGTGGAGATGAGGGGTGCAGACCACCTATTAGGAACAAAAGGAACAGAATAAATGCAGGAGGGGGAGAGGAAACAAAAAACTGCCAGAGAAGAGGGGTGCAGAAATGCAGATGGCACAACAGACAAACCCCATAACCTTTTGCACCCTTGAGGGGAAAGCTCAGGCTGAAGGCTGCTCTTTGCTGTGCAGCAGCCCAGAGGAGGGAGAGAGGATTGTGGGATAGGTTCAGGCTTTCACCTCAGCTGAGGTGTGAGGACTAGGGGACAGGCAGTAGAAGTCTGGCTTGTGGGATCTGTCCCTTCATTCCATTTTCTAAGTTTCTTTTGTTCACCTCAGCCTCAAGTTTGTTTCGTATTTCGGTTTTTGGTTTTTGGTTTTTTTAAGGGGCTGGGTCTCACTATGTAGCCCAGACTGGCCTTGAACTGATAGCAATCCTGTCTTGCCTCACCCTCCTGAGTGGTGGGATCGTAGATGTGCACTACTGTGGTCTGCTTATCAGCCCGAACTTTGGAGTTCTGCTCCTTTCTCACCTGGGGCTTCCTTACCTTGAGCCTGAAGTGACCAGTACTGAGCTCACCCCTTGGCCCTGGTCCAGAACCTCTTGCTGCCTCTTACACTTCATGACATCAGCTCCAAGGAGTGGGAAGTAAAGAAATGGTGTTTCCCAGATCAGTGGCAAAAAAAAAAAATCAAAACCCTCAACAGCCTGGCACTGAGGAGACAGATATCCAGGAAGGGCAGCTTTAGGTCTTGGGGAGAAGGAAGGGGAGGTCTTATGGCCAGAGAGTGAGGAAAGGGTGGGTTGGAGGTTCCTTTCCTGGCATAAGTAGGGAACTCATTGCATACTGTTATATGTCTCTTTCAGATGGGTCACCTTAAGGCTGAGTAAGGGCTTATCTGCCCTGACCTTCCTGGCACTGGTGCCAGTGCCTCAGGCCTTACTATCTCTGCCTGGGCCCAGTGGGACCTGCAGGGAGAAGTGGGCATTGGTTTGATGCTGGTGATAACTGTTCCCTGTTTCTTTTCAGGCAGAAGATGGAAACATCGAATATAAAGTGAGTTTTAGACTGGGGAGCAACAGGGACTCACTATTTGGGGGACAGGGAAAGCCCGGTCCTTGAGACAGGATAGGTGGGGACCCTGTGCATTCAGAACCCCTCTGACTTTCCCTTCTGTGTTTCCTGCCTGCCCTAAGCTGAAGCTGGTGAACCCATCCCAGTACCGCTTTGAACACTTGGTGACACAGATGAAGTGGCGGCTCCAGGAGGGACGCGGGGAGGCTGTCTACCAGATTGGGGTGGAGGACAATGGGCTGCTGGTAGGACTGGCTGAGGAGGAGATGCGGGCCTCCCTCAAGACCCTGCATCGGATGGCAGAGAAGTATGCTCCCCCTTTCCTACCCAACTTGGGGGTCCTACATGCTCCCATCACCCAGGGCCTGTGGGCTGAATGGGGATTTCCTGTTGTTCTACCCCTTGACACAAGACCTAAGTTATAGCTCCATGTTCCTCCCTGGACCTGAGCTTCTTTGTCCCTTGATTAAAGACACATTTGCTTACTTGTTAGTATACCTCAGAGGAGCTGTGGGTGTGGGGTAGATCAGAGGGACCTTTGAGGGTGGGAGGTACAGGAAAGGCCAGGGCCAGGCTGGAATGGGGAGAGTCTGTGAAATATGACAGCCATGGCCCTGCTGTGACAGGGTTGGTGCCGACATCACTGTCCTCCGGGAGCGAGAAGTAGACTATGATAGTGACACACCCCGGAAGATCACTGAGGTGCTGGTGCGGAAGGTCCCCGACAACCAGCAGGTGAGTTCGTATCCTCCCTGCCCCCTCAGGTTCCCCTGGCGGCAGCTCTTCCCTAGCTGGGGTCCTGGGGCATTCACATTGTCTCTTGCTCCCACCCTCTTCTGACAGTGGAACCCAGAGATCTTACCACTGCCATCTGTCCACAGTTCCTAGACCTCCGAGTGGCCGTCCTGGGGAATGTGGACTCAGGGAAGTCAACCCTGCTGGGAGTCCTGACCCAGGGCGAGCTGGACAACGGGCGAGGCCGGGCCCGGCTCAACCTTTTCCGACACCTGCATGAGATTCAGTCTGGCCGAACCTCCAGCATCAGCTTCGAGATCCTGGGTTTTAACAGCAAAGGAGAGGTGCGTGGGACCAGCAGGACCCAGTGGGGCAGGCTCTGGAAGAGGCCAGGGCGGGGTATAGATAAAGCCCCCTGAACCAGAGCAAGCTCTTTCCCTCTTAGAATGCAAATGGAGAGTCAGCGGAACTCAACAGGAAAGTGGGGCTCGGGGCTGAAAGGCAGGGCCCCAGGGACTGGTTTAGGGCCTGGCATACAAAAGGTTGGCGGCTCACAGGGTACTGAGACCCTGGGCCCCGGGCCAGGTGGTGAATTATAGTGACTCACGGACAGCAGAGGAGATCTGTGAGAGCAGCTCCAAGATGATCACCTTCATTGACCTGGCTGGCCACCACAAGTACCTGCACACCACCATCTTTGGCCTCACCTCCTACTGCCCTGACTGTGCCCTGCTCCTTGTCAGCGCCAACACTGGGATTGGTATGAAGTGTCAGTGGGGACAGGGCTGAGGGGAGGTACCAACTGTCCCTGCCCTGGGAGCCACACCGATGTGCCTCTCCTCCCTCACTTCTCTCACTGTGTGCCCTTCTCTGAGCAGCTGGCACCACGAGGGAACATCTGGGCCTGGCACTGGCACTGAAGGTGCCCTTCTTCATTGTGGTCAGCAAGGTGGACTTGTGCGCCAAGACCACGGTGGAGAGGACAGTACGCCAGTTGGAGCGAGTCCTTAAGCAGCCTGGCTGCCACAAAGTACCCATGTTGGTCACTTCTGAGGATGATGCTGTCACTGCCGCCCAGCAGTTTGCTCAGTCACCTAAGTAAGTGTGTCTTATCTGGAAGCCATTATCCACAGGGGAGACTGCCCAGGGCCTAGGAGCATGGAGACCCCTCCGGGGTGAGCCCAGCTATGGCCCAGTTCTGTGGCCTTTCCAGCTTAGGACTGCAGGAGTTCTGACGAAAGGGCTTGGCCCCATCCCAAGCCTACCTGGAGCTTTCCTGACGTTGGGGACCCTGGAGATGTTTGCTGTTTCTCTTGGCCTCCCTGAGAAAAAAATCCTCTCTGCATGGACCCTGGTATTTGTTTCCTGCCAGCCTTCTCTCACTGGCCCCTTCTGTCCCTTCTTGTGCAGTGTTACCCCCATCTTCACACTCTCCAGTGTGTCTGGGGAAAGTCTGGACCTCCTCAAAGTCTTCTTGAACATCCTGCCCCCACTTACCAACAGCAAAGAGCAAGAAGAGCTCATGCAGCAGCTGACAGAATTCCAGGTAAAAGGCTAGAAGGGGGGACAACTGCTGGACCTGCCAGCCCTACAGAGCAGGAAAGTGACAGTTTTCTTGGCTACAGGTAGATGAAATCTACACAGTACCAGAGGTCGGGACTGTTGTTGGAGGGACGCTTTCCAGGTGAAGTGGCTTGTTTTGCTACCCGCTCAGCCCTCCCGTAGCCCTGTACGCAGACATCCTGGCCTGGAGGAGGAGCCCTGGAACTAAACAGCCCATCTCATAAATTCTTGCTTGCAGATTAGGCTTTCACTACCAGAAAGAGCTGGAAGCTAGTCACTTACCGCTGCCTCCCGGGACTCTGCAGCCCCTGAGGGAGATGTGTGGGTCATGGGCCGCAGGAAGAAACCTAGAGGGCATTCACTTGACCTAGTCTCATGTAGGCGGCTGAGAAAAGGACTCTGCCAAAGCCCAGGGTGAAACCCATAGGGACCACTTGCTCCCCAAGGGGCCATGTGTTGGGTGTTACCATGCCCATGGGTGCCACACTGGTGCCATCACTGCAGCCTCTTCCGGTATCACCCTCCAAAGTGAATGCCAGACCAGGCCCCACATCCAAAGTCTGAATTAGGGCTCCTGTCCCCTACTTGAGGAACTCAGCCCTAAAAAGGAAAGCATGCTTGGGTGACCCTGGCTGACCCTGTGCCCTGCCCTCTGGGCTGCAGTGGGATCTGCCGCGAGGGTGACCAGCTGGTGGTGGGCCCCACGGATGACGGCTGCTTCCTAGAGCTGAGGGTGTGCAGCATCCAGCGCAACCGCTCTGCCTGCCGAGTGCTGCGGGCCGGGCAGGCCGCAACACTGGCCCTCGGGGACTTTGACCGTGCCCTCCTCCGCAAGGTGAGGGGACCAGAGGGCAGGGAAGTGCTGGGACAAGGGCCACCTGTCTAAAATGCTTAGAGCTACTCAAAGCCCTGACCCTAGGGCTTTAGGTCTGGTTACACAGACCCATGTGTGGAAAAAATACTTACAGCCCTCACGAAGCCGAGGTGGCTGTGTGCATCATTGCGGTGCAAGCCAGATGCCTAGGACCCTAAAACCACAAAGCTTTGGTGGGCAGAAGACATGGGAGGTAGGAGAGGGTGCTCTCCTAGAGGAGTCTGGAGTGTTGTCCTCCGAGGTCTCTGGGTTGGGAGTCACAAAAGAGTTTAGGAGCTTGGAAGGTATGGGGGAATGGGGAGAGAAGGTCTGACACCAGGTCTGCCCTTCCCGGGCCTGGGGGCCATGCCTTCCTAGGGCATGGTGATGGTGAGCCCCGAGATGAACCCCACCATCTGCTCAGTGTTCGAGGCAGAGATAGTCCTACTGTTCCATGCCACCACCTTCCGACGAGGGTTCCAGGTGACAGTACACGTGGGCAATGTGCGTCAGACAGCTGTGGTGGAAAAGATTCATGCCAAGGTGAGGAGGACCTACCTATCTCTCATTTCTCCAGGGAAAAGTCAGAGTTTTGCCTCATGTAAAGTGGAGGCCCTAACTCAGACTTGGCACATAGCTCCATTTCCATGGAGGGAACAGAAGCCCTGCTTCAGACAGGGACAACAGTCCACACAGAGGCCCCAAGGGTGGAGAGCCAGGGTGATGGGGTGGCATGGGAAGCACTGCGAAGCAGTGACCACTTCTCTGCTGCAGGACAAGCTGCGGACCGGCGAGAAGGCAGTGGTTCGTTTCCGATTCCTGAAACACCCTGAGTACCTGAAGGTGGGCGCCAAGCTGCTGTTCCGGGAGGGTGTCACCAAAGGCATCGGCCATGTCACTGATGTGCAAGCCATTTCAGCAGGAGAAGCCCAGGCCAACATGGGCTTCTGAATCTTCCAGGCAGGGCAGCTGTTGTGCTCCCTACAATATATAAGGTGATTTCTGGCCATGCTGCCCCCTGATGGCGGCTGTGTGTGTTACTAGGCTAGGGAGAGAGAGGTGCTCTCTACCACCTGACTGCTTCATGCTGTGGCAGGGAGAGGCAGTCCTTAGGGAGAAGATAAGTGAGGGTGGTGGCCAGCTGCTATCTGCCTTGGCAATCCTGTGGCCTGCCTTCCAGAAGGAGCTCACTACAGCCACCTTGGTCCCACTGTCAGGACTGGGTGTGACTCAACAATGTCAGTGATCCCTGCACTTCAGGAATTGTCACAGCCAGGGTAGCCCTTCAAAGCGCTCCTTTTTCTATACCTCTTCTCAAGGCCATGTAAGTTGCCCATTACTCCCTGGCTGTGGACAAAAAACACTGCTCTATTGAAAGTGGCACAGTGAATGGCCAGTGCTCATGCCTGTGCTGTGCTGAGACCAGGCCCTGTTCCTCAGCTTTATCTCCTGTCCTTTCATCAGTCAAGGGCCGTGTCCCCAGCTGCTCCTGTCACAGGCCCTACAGGTGCTACTCATCTTGCTGGCCCAGGTATGGGGCTGCCAGGCTGAGGCCTGGCATACTGAAGGCCAGCTGCATGTCACTCAGTCTCGTCCTTCTCTCTGCAGTTGTATGTCAGCCCTCATCAAACAGTGTTTGACCTTCCCAGGCTGGTGGCTGGGGGATTAACCCACAGTTCCACATCCTTCCATCCTCATCCCACTTCCTCTCAACATCAACCTCATTTTAGTAATTTGTAGTGCCTGTCCCCTCCCTCTGTTGCAGGGAACCAGGAGGAAAGGGAAAGATGTTATCCTATTTCCTAGTCTTTAGGTACAGATTCCTCCTTTCCCTTCATTAGCATCCTGGGTTCCCATGGACTCAGGGATTTGTTGATTGAGGTTTCTCTACATATATATATATATATATATATGTATGTATATATGTATATATTTAAATACACACATATATATTGTACAGAATAAAAATGTTTTATTGATTACACTGTGCTTATGCTTAAGAACCAGGCTCACTTCCAGAGCTGGAGTTCTCCCAGGGATTAGAGATGGCTGAGACCCACTGTTGCTGAGCCCTGAATACAGGAAGAACTCACCCATTACCCTGTTTGTCGTTCTTTGTCCCCACTGCAGGACCAGTGTTCAGTCTCCTAACCATGTACTCCTGCTTGTTGTGCAGTTCTTTGAGCAAAAAGTGAAACAGGTCTTCTCATCTCAGATAAGCAGACACCTTGATTTTGAGTTGGCCACTTGTCAGTTACAGAAAACAGATTTTGACTGTGGCAAAAGAAATAGCACGATAAACATGGCTTATGGTCCTGTGCAGCATCCTGCCTCTAGTACAGTCTTCCCCACCACTGAGGATCAGCTGCTTTTAAAAGTACCCATACTGTAGCTTGCTACTAAGCCTGTGGCTGAAGAACTCCATCCTGGATGAGAAGCAAAGAGCACTTCCTTCCTTCCCTGTAGTTGCTGGTAAATGGCAGTGAGGAAGGAAAGTGCCATGGCTGTCACCCAGCACTGACCTTAGCATTCCTGTCTCTGGACAGACTCTGCTAGTATGCTGGGTAGGGCTGGCTTCCCAGGAAAACAAGGTGTGCTGCTCATACCGCCCTTCTTGGCCCTCCCACCCACATTCTCTGCCAGCTCGGGCCTCTCCAAGTCCACTGAACTTGACATTCAGCCACATCACTTTTGTGCACAACTCCCTCATGCCAATCAGTCCCACTGTCAGGAAGTATTCAACTTGATCTGCAGAGCAGCTAAGAATGCTTCATCCACAGCTTTCTGTTTTACCTATCTTTTCCCTCAATTATGAAAGCTAGTGTTAGAAAAATCCCATCTCAGTACCAAATAAAACACCTCCAGGAATTACTGAGCCATTTTGCTACATTAGTGGAATAGTTAGAGGAAGGCGAGTGTTTAAGGCAGGACTACAAGGATCATGAGATCTAAATTTTGTCCCACTATACATTCAACCAAGGAATATCAACAATCTCTTATGTGCAGGGCACCATGAGCCATTTCTCCCTTTAAGAAGCTGCAAATCTAACAGAGAAATGCCCATGTACACAATGATTACCATCTTTTTTTTCTTTCTTTGTACTGGGAATTGAACTCACAACCTAGCGCTTGCCAGGAAAGTACTTATGCTGCTGAGCTAAATCCCTAGCCCCTACCATCTTTTAAGTGCCATAAAAGTGGGAAATATTTTCAAAGGAAAAAATAATTTCCTGGTAGGTCCCATGCCTTTGAACCTTTTCTCAAATGCCATCCTTCAATTTATAAATTTGCTAAAAAACTGCTTTGAGTATGTATACAGGAAGAGGGATACATATATACCACTTCTCTCATGTGATGTAATTAGGCTGCTCTTAGAGAAGCCCAAAGAGCTGACTTCTCACATGTACGAGTGGAGATACTGAATGTACAGTTACTAGAGCTGGGCACAGTGCCACTCGAGTATAATCCCAGCATTCTGGGAGGCTAAAACATGAAAATTTCAAGGTCCAGCCTAGCCTAGGCAACTTAGACCCTGTCTCAAAAAATTAAAGGGCTGGGCATGAAATTCAGTATGAAGGCCCTGGGTTTAATCCTTAGTACCCCAAAATCAAAACCAAACAACCCAAAGCAGTCCAAGTACTGGGATTACAGATTAGTAGCATCCTAGCCTAATATGAACAAAGCCCTGGGTCTAAACCCCCAGCACCACAAAAACCAAACCAGTACTACAGACGTGGTAAGGTCCATGTTCATACTTTAGTATGAAAGAGAAGACACCAGGGACTTCAAAGTCCCAAGCACTTACTTTCAGATTTGTGCTTTGGGTTTCAGGAAGTGTCATGTCCTTCACAGACCTGGCCTGTGGCTGGCTTTGGGATGGGGGTTTCTAAAAGCCAAAGACACATGGGGGAGCCCTGTAAACATGCAGATTCTGGTTCCTCCCAGCAAGTCCCCTGGGAAGGCTGGTGCTGCCTGGTTCTGAGCATGAAGTGGTCTCATTCTACATCAGAACATGTGAGGGCAGAAAATACAGAATTCTGGCCAAGGTGTCATCTGAACTGCCTGTCACCAGAGCTGGGAAGAAATTTTAATCATCTTTTAGTCATTTCTTCTCTTGTGATCTTTGAGTAAAGCATTTTAAATATATTTGAATACATTTTAAAGGATTTTTTTTTGGGGTGCTGGGAATTGAACGAATAACCTCGCACTTGCCAGACAGGCATTTATGCCATTAAGTGGAATCCCCAGCCCTTAAAGGAAATCTTAACCATCTTTTAGTCATTTCCTTCTCTTGCAATCTTTAAGGAAAGCATTTTAAATACATTTACATACATTTAAATCTTCAATGATCCATAAGGTGACAATCTCAGTCCACAGAGGAGGAAGTGAAGAAAGTGACCGTGCCATTCTGGGGAGACTTAGAACCAGGTTTCATGGGCTCTAGGCCTACATAACTTTTATCTGACACTGCCTCCCTAGACTCTAAAGGTTAAAAACTCAAATTAGTTTCCAGCAATTCCTGGATTTTTTTTTTTTTTTTGTATTACAAATTTCATCATTATGGATATCCTTGAATAATGAATGTATTTCCATCTCCCAGGTGACAGACAAAAACTAAAACCCTACAGCAAGCCTGAAAGCAGCATTAATGTGTTAATGGTTTAAAAAATGATTCCAGTGTCTGCATGCCCTCAGGCCGGATGCGTTTACTACTAGAGGCCAAGGGGCTCTTGGGATTTCTTTTCCCTTGAGAAGTCACAGCTGGAACAGCCCTGGGGGTTGAAGACTGTGGCTGCAGAAAGGATTTCTGCAACTCCATCGCAAAATGATAGTCCATGTGTTCTGGCATCTCCCACACCGGAACCAGGGAGCTGCACTTGTCACACAGTATCTGGTCCTCAGCAGTTAGGAGACCAGAGGTAGCTACTGCCTTTGGGGCCACCTCCAGAGACTCAAGAGCTGAAAAGGCAGGCACAGCTGGGCTCTTCTGTGTCAGATCCTCCTCTGCAGAAACTGCCTTTGTGGCATCTGGCTTCAATGCTCTGTCACAAACAGGGGCACTCTCTGAATGTCCTGTTGGAAAAGAGTTGGCTAACTTTTCACAGTTGGCCTGTGAGTTTTGTGGAGGCAAAGACACTGAAGAATTACTGAGCTGTTTCTGCTTTAGAAGCAGACTTTTCCGCTTAAAGAAGGGCTCTATGCCCAACGTCCGACTGGTCTGGAAAAGTAATGGGGGCTTGAATGGTGACTTGCTCACAGGGGTCTGGGTAACAGCAGTAAGAGATGAACATGAAGCTTCTTTGGCTTTCTGTTTCTCTGCAGCTTTCTGGAAGAATGATTCCAGAGAGCTGGTTGCTTTCTTCATGGGTGTCATGGCTGAGTCACTTCCCTGAGTCTTAGCTTCTGAGCTGGTGACTGGCATCTTTAGCAAAGAACCTGAGTCACTGCTCAGGAAGGCAGTGATATCTGTGCAAGACGCAGGTGCAGAGACAGAGAACTTTGTAGCACAGAGGAAAAGCATCGTGAGGGGAGGGGACCTATATAAAAGAGAAGAACACGAGATTAGCAATAAATAACTGTTTCAGAGTCTCAATTCAGTTCATAAATGTCTGTGAACTGTAGGTCAGGCTCCCAGAGCACTGAGAGTATGCACCACCCTAGATCAATAAATTTTTCTAAGACCAAAGACTCCAATTTTAGAGACTCTGTACAAATTACAGGTCTCCACTGCCAGGTGATGAACTTTTATTTATTTATTTATTTATTTATTTATTTATTGTTGAGACTGGGTCTTGCTATGTTAGTTCAGGCTGGCCTTGAAACCACTATGTAGCCCAAGTTGGCTTTGAACTTGTGGCAATCCTCCTGGTTCAGCCTCTTGAGTGCTGACATTATAGGCAGTGCTACCATGTCCAGCAATAATACTTTAAAAATGTAACAAGCTATATTAAATAAGTAAAGAACTTCAGTCCTGAAAATAATCATTTAGACAGAAAACAAACATGCCCCCAAATCAGGCTTTACCATACTTTTGGTTATATTTCATGACTAACAAGTGAAGAGAATGTATTTGGTATAATACCAGTGGAGCTTGTAACTGAGCTGGGATGGTAGACACTATCAGTGAATAATGGTTACTTCCCTAAGTATGAAAGATAGTATGAAAGTATGAAAGATACAAGTATGACTTGTATCTAGATGTCCCCCAGAGCTACTAATGGGTCATAAGTGGGGCTTTTCAGAGGTGGCTGGATCTTGAATGGTGATCCTTGGATTAAGTGTGTGATGCTGGGATCAAAAAATCCACTGACTGGTTTGGCATAGTCCTGAGTGTGATAATGGGAAGACCCACCCTGGGCATGTAGCCTGGATAAAATATAAAGGAGAGACAGGTTGCTGCTTGTCACCTGCTGCTTTTCTACTTTGCTGCTTGCTGCCTTCTACCTGCCATGAACTGTATTTTCCTGCCTTAGAGCCAGCCAACTTTGGACTGAAAACTCCATAACTGTGAGCCAAAATAAACCCTTTTTCCTTTAACTTTAGGTATCGAGTATTTTGTCTCAGCAATAAAAAAAGCAACTAAGACAGATAAATTTAAGATGGAAAAATAAAGTAGTTGAGAGCCAAGTTTTTAAGTATATTCCAGAAACTTGAGCTGTATTCCCCAAGGACAACTGATAAAGGGTGAAAAAGTACTGGTTCTCCTTGTTTTCAAACCTGTCCCAGGGAGCTAGAAGGTACCAGATGGAGGCCAGGAAGCTGCAGCTGGAGCTGTGTTTCTGAGGTTACCACTGTTTTCTCCCTTAGTGAATAACCATTTCCTTTTCTCATAGGTGCTGCTAGTCCAAGTCACAAATTGCCTACCCTGGCTGAAACAGCCCAGAAGCCCACTAGCTTTAGCACTCAGACAAGGCATGACTCTCTTCTGAGAAGATGAGCTAGAAGCCTCACCATTCAGTTTGGACTCCAGAAGTGTTACAGTTCCTGATGACAGCAAAGGCATCTTGGCTCATCTTGTGAGCGTCATAGCGGGTGAGGGCACAACAGCGGCGCAGGCTGCTCAGACGTTTGTCTCCTTGCACACGGATGCTCACAGCCAGCTGGGTGGCTACCCTGTCATTCTGTGGGTAGCAAAGGGTTAAGACCCAGATAAAGTTACCTGGAGCATCTGAGTTTTATATAATCAAATGTAAGAGAGGGAGTTAGAATCAGGGTGACAGAATAGTTTAAAAACTTTTTTTTCTCTTTTTTCAAATCCATTTTATTTCAAGTAGAAAAGGAAAAAGAAGAAAAAAAATTTCAAAACATATTAATCAGGGGACAACAATGGTACATACATTGCACATTGTCATCCCCAAATCATTCACCCAGAGCACAAGACATCTGCATTTAGTTGTCCAAACAATCCCAGCACAAATCTTTCTCTTAGTGAACTCAGAGAAATCAGTAGTATAACTATCTTAACTATTTTTTATATGCATATATCATATACATATACATGGGGTTTTTTTTGTTTTTGGTACCGGCGATTGAACTCATGACCTCACACTTGCGATAGGCACTTGTACCACTGAGCTAAATCCCCAACCCACATGGGTTGTTTCTTTCAGCTTCTCACACTAATGAGACAATACAATGTGGAAACAGTAAGTATAAAATTCAAGAATTCAGAGGTAGTAAGCAAAGAGTGAGAGTTTATCCCAGTGCCTATATGAACTACAAGTATATACTGAGTGCTGAGGATCCATAGGACACTGGGTTCGGTACTGGGAAGGAGGTAAAGACAATTCTTGTTTTCCTGTCTCTTATACATTAATATCTATTTTATACTATAGTAGAGAATCACATTTTCTGATTAAAAAATAGCTCAAATTTTTTGTGCTATTTTTGGAAGAACTGAACAAGACATAATTTAGATGATGGAACAGTAAAGTATCTATCTAGGCCATGTTGATAGAAGATGGGAATGGAACAGAATAAGTGAAAATGAAACTCTCCTGAAAGTTTTCTTATGGTGTCTAAGCGAGATTATAAAGTGGGTGTGGTAATGCATGCCTGTAATCCCAGAACTTTGGAGGCTGAGGTAGGAAGATCATGAGTTTGAGGCCAGCCTGAACCACATAGTGAGACCTTGTCTCAAAAAAACAAAAACAAAAAAAACCTACCATACCATATTCTATTTTCATTCTATTTTCTGCTCTGCCACCCTCATCCAAACGTCAAAAATCAGTAACACCACACCTCCTCAGCTCTCCAGAGGCATCAGTGACATCTCTGCACCTGAGTTCTGCTGTAACAAACTGAGGAGGAAGGTCAAGAGGCAGAAACATAAAGATGTGAAAGGTACCTGAGGATCCCCTCAAAATCCAAAAGACACAAGGAGATAAATGCCTAAGGTGAACAATTTAATGAGCACAACTGCTTTGGAGAGGAGATTCCATTTGTGGAGATTTCTGTCTTGACAGAATATAAACCAACAATCACAAAGGAGTCCCTGTTCACAAAGCCATCTTTATCTTTGTTTTCTGTTTTTTGAAACAGGGTCTCACTTTGTAGTTCAGGCTAATCTTGAACTTACTATATACCCCAGGCTGGCCTCAAACTTGTGGCAATCTTCCTGCCTTAGCCTCCTGAATGCTGAGATTAAAGGCATGTGCCACCATGTCCAGCTCAAAGCCATCTTTCTAGCAGGGTGCCTACCATCCCTCTCTAGAGTAGAGACAATGCTGAGAGAGACAGGAGAAAATGGGATAAAGTCAGGACCTGGTGGCTCCCACATGGTAACAGGAACTGTAAACAATAAACTCAAGGCAGGCACTGTAGTGGCAATAAGCAGGATCATGCAGAGCTGTAGGAGGGTGCTGCTGAGAGGATCAGAAGAGGCCTCTGGAAGCAGCATCCGAGCAGGAAGCAAATGTGGGCAGAGGGGCAAAGACTCCTGGGGCATGAGCACAGCAGTACAGAGGTGCTCAGCCATCTGCTTCTCTGGGAATCGGCCATGAGCTGAGACCAGAGCGGTAGGATGGGGCAGGGAGCCAGGGTGAGATCAGATTCACGAAATGAGAAAGGGAAATCCTCAGCATGTGATGGGACAGGATCTGCTTAGCTTAAAGGCATACCCATCTCCAGGGATTCCCCACTGTACCTCACTGGCTATAAACTGGGGTGAAAGCCCTGGGGACTGAACTCTGGGAACCAATCCCTTTACACCACTTCCCAAGGACAGACAGTCACCACCAAATCCAGGCACAAGGAGCAAGACATGGGGATGTGCTTTACTGCGCACACCAGACTTAGAGGACTCTGAGATGTTACAAAGGCATATATACATCTGAGTGCACTATGAGGAAAGCAAAAAGTAAACCCACGGGACAGGAGCAAATACTCATAAACCACGTATCTGTCATGGGACTTGTATCCAAAATACGGAAAGAACTCAAAAATCAGTAACATCACACAATTCCTAAAGGGGCAAAGGCTCTCAATGCACCTTTCTTCAAAGAAGACATACAAATGGCCAACACCATACATGCAAAGATGACTGGCGATCAGAAAATGCAAACCAAAACCACAATGAGCTACCATGCCATGCCAACCAGCAGAGCTAAAATCTTAAAAAGGATGTAATAAGGATGTGGGAAATCAGAACCCCCTTATATTGTTGGCAGGAGCATAAAACGATGCAGCCACCTGGGAAAGCCTAAAAGTTCTTCAAAATGCTACCAGAGCAGGCCAGGGGTTTAGCTCAGTGGCGTAAGTGCCTGCATGGCAAGCATGAGGTCGTGAGTTCAATCCCTGGTACAAAAA
Organism: Hydrochoerus hydrochaeris; assembly: GCA_004027455.1. Classification (NCBI taxonomy): domain Eukaryota; kingdom Metazoa; phylum Chordata; class Mammalia; order Rodentia; family Hydrochaeridae; genus Hydrochoerus; species Hydrochoerus hydrochaeris. The sequence goes on along the minus strand of PVLA01006490.1, from coordinate 99,040 downwards.
AAAAAAAAAATTGCTACCAGAGCAGGGTGTGGTAGCACATATCTGCAGTCCCAGCTACTTTGGAGGCTGAAGCAGGAGGTAAAGAACAGCCTGGGCAACACAGAGACCCCCATCTCAGAATAAAATCAAACAAAACCTTGTGCACCAGTGTTCACAGCAGCATGTTCCTAAGCCAAAAGGTAGGAACACTCAAATGTGCACTCACTGCTGAAGGCTTGAAGTCTTTCACCTAACATAAATTTCTACCTACTTGCTAGGTATGGTGGCTCACACCTGTAATTCTGGGTTACAGGAAAAATTAATATAAAAAAATTTAAAAAGGGACTGGGGATTTAGCTCAGTGATATAAGCGCCTGCCTTGCAAGCGCACAGTTGTGAGTTCGATCCCTGGTACCAAAAAAAAAAAAAAAAATCTGAAAAATTAGAGACAACGGTAAAGAGGGAGATGAAGACTGAGGGGTTTTTTAGGGGGGTAGGGAGCAAGGAATTGAACTCAGGACCTCACACTTGCCAGGCAGGTGTTAACTAAATCCCGGGCCCCTAAACTGAGTTTTATGACTATGTTGAAAAATTTGTTAAAACGTCCTAAGCTGATGCCTCTTTTCTCTTTTCTTTCTTTCTTCCTTGCTTCTTTTTTCTGTTTTTTTGAAACAAGATCTTACTATATAGCACAGGCAGGCCATAAATTTGCTTATGTAGCCCACACTGGCCTTAAGCTCATAGCAACCTTCTTGCCTCAGCCTCCTGAGTGTTGGGATTACAGGTGTGTATCACCACAATTGGCTTTTTTCTACATTTGTTCTTACTCCACAAAGTTAAGAAGCAGGTTAAATTCCAAAACAAGCTGAATGGGTGGCATGTGCCTGTAATTCCAGCACTCAGAAGGCTGAGACAGGAGAATCACCACAAGGTCAAGGACAGCCTAGGCTACATAGTGGGATTTTGTTTCAAAAAACAAAACAAAACAAAACAAAACAACAACAACATAAATTCCAAAGCCCACCCCAGAAATAAATAAAAAGAACCTTACATCATTCTGGTCTTTGGTCAGTCTTTCCTCCAATTCCTGGGCTAACTGCAAAAGCCACCATTGGACCTAAAAAGGTATTGCAATGTTAATCTTTCCCCCAAATACTCCAGATCTCTTACAGCATTAGATAGTGGATTTATTCAGTTCCATCCCAAAGGAATCTGTGTACCAATGGCTCCCCACAACCAAATCATCAGAAGCTCTGTACTGTCCTGCCCAAGTAAGTCCAGGTTAATTTTCTTTTCCTGCTGGCATGGCATCTTGATGAATTTCAGCCATGTTCCAGCTCTCAGAAAATAAAGACCTCAAACTGAGATACGAAATGCAGGCTTCCCAGATTCTACCTACTTGCTAGGTGTGGTGGGGCTCACACCTATAATGCTAGCAAAGGGGGAGGGGAAGAGGTCAAGGCTAACCTGGACTGTAAAGCAAGACTCTGCCTTTAAAAAAAGTTTCCACCTTAAAAAAAAATGAGAAACTTCAATTCCACTTTATTTCTTATTTATGAGACAGGGTCTCACTATGTGGTTCAGGCTGGTTGTGAACTCACTATACAGCCTAGGCTAGCTTCAAAATCAAGGCAATCCTCCTGCCTCAGCCTCCCAAGTACTGGAATTACAGAGATGCACTACCACATCAGCTTATTTCTTTTTAGTTGAAAGGGGAAAAAAGTCAATTGCAAGTTAAATGGATCAATTTTAAAACAAAAATAAACTTCTGACCTATTAAACTTCAAGCCAGTTTGGAGATACCACCTGTAATTCCAGCACTCTGGGAAGCTGAGGATCACAAGTTTGAGTCCAGCCTAGCCAACTTGGTGAGATTCTGTCTTAAAACAAATTAAACAAGAAAACCCCCCAATACCTTCTACAGCTACCAAAACCACCCATTAAACCCTTTAAAAGAGACAGCATTGATTTGGACATGATGGCATATGCCTGTACCCCCAGTTACTCAGGAAGCTGAAACAGGAAGATCACAATTTTGAGGTCAGCTTGGGGAACTCAGTGAGACCCTGACTCAAAATAAAAAAGGGCTAGGATGTAGCTCAGAGGTAGAGCTCCCCTCAGATCTATCCCTAGTACCACATACATACACACGAAAAAGAGGCAGTGTTCTCAAGATGGGCAGGTTGCTCAATGGTACAAGCCTTGTCTAGTGGAAATAGGGCCCCGGGTTCAATCCTTAGTGCCACAAACAAACAAATAGGCGGTGCTCTGTCCAGACTGCCTGCTTACCTGTTCCCGAGTAGCCAGAGCTGTTTTTCCTGGGAAGTTTTTGCTACAGCCAATGCTTTTAGGTATCTGCCTTGGTTTAACTGGATCATGTTCAATTCCTCGGCACATGGCATACAGCCAAGACCTAGTAAAACCAGCAAAAACACTTTCAGGTGACAGTAAATGATTATTTTTGTTAAACTACCCATATTATATTCCTCTTTTATCTTTCTCATAACAAAGGAGAAATGTGTCCAAAATGAAAAGTGTACCTGACCTTTGACAAAACCCCTGCCCTTCTCAAGTGATCCCACTGTAAGAGCCTGGCAAGGACAGCAATACTACTTTGCTGCTTTTTTTTTTTTTTTTTCTTTTGAGACAGGGTCTTACTATGCAATGCAGGCTGGCCCTGAACTTGCTTATGTAGCCCAAACTGGCCTCAAACTCACAGCAATCCTCTTGCCTTTCTCTCCCAAGTGCTGGGAACATAGGCATGTGCCACCTTGCCTGGCTGTTCTATTTTTTAAAGCAAATTAATCTGTATATTGGAAAAACTGCCCAGCAAGCCATCAGTTCATAGCCCTAAAGTGTTTCATTTCCCCCCATTTTTTTAGAACCTAATAAACAAGGATCTCAAGGGAACATCAACGAATTAGCACACATAAATGATGTAATAGTAAATACCCCAGTTTCAAAGTAACAATTCCTATTGACCCCTCTCCATACATGAAAACATGACTCTAGATTAAGAGGCTGTAGTGATCCAATTTTTAATTTTATTTATTTTTGCAGTGCTGGAGATTAAAACCCAGGGTTCTAGCACAGAGTCATACTGCCTAGTACTTTAAAATAAGAAAGACCAACCAATGAAATTAGCTCAAGGAACAAATGCTAAAGATAGGTCTAAATTATACTAGATGCTTTTGTTTATATTTGAACCTAGCATTTCCATAAAGATTATGATTGAAAAACAGTATGAATCACTTACCCATTCTTCTCTCCAAAATGATTCTGGAGCTGGGATTCAGTGAACTGGGTCAGTTCACCCATGTATTCTATACCTAAGATTTCAATGACAGAGGCTCCTAGCTTTCCTCCAAGACTGCGGCTGATAACAAAGGAAACAAAGGCACTGTAAGTATCTAGTAACAGCAAACAGAAGACATGCTCAGCTGGCAGTAGCTCTCCAGAAGGTACAGGAAGATGACAGTATACACTAATCCTGTACACTCTTTATCTGCTGAGAATTTAGATACTCTGCGAATTAGAACTCAAGAAAATTAATAACAGCATAAAACAAAGATTAGTCGTTAGCTATATAATCAACTGAATATAACATTTTCAATTGTGTAAGACATACTCTTTCATTTGAGGGTTAAATTCCACAGCTAGAACCTTTCCTGCTTACTAAAGCTATGGTCACAAGTCTTGAGCCTGGCTTCGGAAAACCCTGTACTTTGTCCAGCACCTACCTTGCCAACACTGCTCCCACCACTCACTGCTCAGAGAGTTAGAACCAGTTTATGTCTGGTTCCTTATGCATTCCCCTTTGTCCTCAAACATCTAAATCAGTGCTATTTTATGATTTTTGTCTGACTCCACATCATGCTAAACTTCAAAACAGATTGCCACGCTGCTGTCATAAATCTCTCTCAAATATCTTTCTTCTTTGTGTGAACTTTGGTAACTACCTGCACAATTCACCTAACACATATTTATGTGGAATTCTGGGAAAACATTTTTACTCTTGGTGTGAACTGTCATATCTTATCTAACAATATCATTAGTCCTCATCAAGAACACACAACAGAGGCTGGGGGCGCTGGCATATGCCTGTAATCTCAGCACTTGGGAGGTTGAAGCAGGAGGATCATTGCGAGTTCAAGACCAGCCTGAGCTACAAAGTGAGCTCAAGGCCAGCCTGAACTGCACAAAGAGACTGTGTCTCAAAAAAAAGAAAAGAAAAAGAACACACAACAGGTAGGCACAATTTATTCATTTGATTGGTTTCTTTTATGCAAAGCCTGGGTGCAAACACCAGCCCCATCAAACCAGGGGTGGGGGGGAGGCAGAAAAAAGGGTCCAGAGGAAAGTTAAACATATAACTAAAACTCAGTTCACTTTTTAAAACTTCAAGATTAAGCCAGGGATTTAGTTCAGTGGCAAAATGCCTACCTGGCCAGTGCAAGGTCATGAGTTCGATCTCTGGTTCCAAAAATAAAAAACAAAAGAATAAAAATTCAGTCAGGGCTATAGCTTAGTGGCATAGCACCTGCCTGGCAAGCATGAGGTCATGAGTTCAATTCTCGGCACAAAAATAAAACAAAACAAGATGAAAAATAAAAATTCAAGATTAATTGTCTACCACAGGTCTTCCACTATTACAAACTCATTAAGAAAAAAGTCTCAGTGTGTCTCTGGCTCCAATTTTTCTGAGGAACAAAACAAACTACAACCAGAGAGTATCTTCATGAGTGAAACTAAGGTGCTCTCCAAATACTCACATCTTACGAATAGGCATTTGGCTGAAGAGCTGTGGGACGGAGCCATGAGGCACCAGGGTCTGGCGGTTGGGCTTGTTTAGTCCGCAGGCCAGTTTTGCCAGGACCTGGAAGCACAAAAACCTCAGTACAGTCAACCTACCTACACAGAGTGGGTGGAAACACACACAAAATGCATGCACACACACATGTAAGCACATACATGCACAGCCTAAGGGCTGTCACTGATGGTTTCTAATATGGAAACTAATGGCTTCCACATTAGAAACAAAATATAGGCAGAAACTCAAGAAATCTCTAAAACTTTGTGGTTCACAGCATCTTCAGTGGCAAATGTGACCCATTATCAGTATCCTCATCGCTCTTCCTAGCCTCTCACCATCTGTTTCCCCTGTCATTTTTCCTCCTCTATCTAGTGCTTGAGGTTGGTTCACCCATTTCAAGTTTGTTTATTTATTTATTTATTTATTATTTTTATTTATTTTTTTTAAACAGGATCTTGCTATGCAGTTCAGGCTGGTTTTGGACTCACTATGTTGCCCAGGCCAGCCTTGAACTGATAGCAATTCTCCTGCCTCAGCCTCCTGAGTGTTGAGATTACAGGCACGCACCATCACATCCAACCCACTTCAAATTTAAAAAACAGGAGCTGTAGAAGAAACCTGGTGGATTTGTATGAAAACATTACATTTGTTCTACTCTACCATGCTTATTTACATTTCTTAGGTTTTTTGTTTTTTTTTTGTATATACAGTGCTGGGATCAAACCAAGGGCTTCCTGTACAATAAGCCACATCACTGAGTCAAATCTGCAGTGCACATTTCTTGATAAAAGGTTAGTCCTAAATTTAATACAATATATCATAATCTAGTATCTATGATAGAGATCAGACTCAAAATGTTGCTATAGGGGCTGGGGATTTAGCTTAGCGGCATAAGCGCCTGCTTGGCAAGCATGAGGTTGTGCGTTTGATCCCTGATACCAAAAAAAAAAAAAAAAATCTTGCTATAATAGCAAACACATTACTACCTACCAACAACACTTAAAAATGAAACAAAATTAAATTCCTGAGAATTCTTTTAAAATAGGCACTTCTTTGGTATCACTTGTGAATTATGTTTGGTGTAAAAATATAAAATGCTGGGTTAGCGTTGAATAACCTGGAAATCCAACAATGTGGGAGGCTAGGGCAGCAAGATCACAAATTCTCGGTCAGCCTAGGCAATGTAAGGGCTTAGTGAAATCTTGTCTTAAAATTAAAAAAAAAAAAAAAGTGAGGCATGGAGGATAAGCAAAAGTATAATATACTTGGGCAACTCCACATAAGAGGAAATAATACAAAAATATTGAGCAAGTGAAAAATAAAAGAAATAGGTTAATATATATAAAAATACAAAGACTAGTCTCCTTTCTATGGGTAGTTCAGTCATTAAGGAAATATTTTGGGGGTTGGGGATTTAGCCCAGTGGCTTAAGCACCTGCCTAACAAGTATGAGGTCGCGAGTTCGATCCCCAGTACCAAAAAAAAAAAAAAAAAAAAAAAAAAAAAGGAAATACTTTGGTTGTTAACTATATAAAAAAGCATTTTCCACAATTTTTCAGACGACTCCTTTTTTTAGTACTGGGGATCGAACTCATGACCCTGCACTTGCCAAGCAGGCGCTTAGGCCACTGAGCTAAATCCCCAGCAGACTACTTCTTAGCAATGTTAATTCCTAAATATTACTTAAACTATTATTCAGGCTTCAGTATAAACTTTTTTTTCTTTTTGGTCTTTTTGAGACATAGTCTCATTATGCATTTCAGGCTTGCCTTGAGATAATGTTGTAGCCCAGACTGTTCTCAAACTCACAAAGATTCTCTCCTGCCTCAGCTTCCCAAATGCTAGGATTACAGGGATGTGCTACCATGTCCAGCTCTTAAACATAAATTTTAAATAAAAAGCCTTTTAAAAGTATTTGGTCTTACTCTATTGTTCTGGTTGGCCATGAATTCAAAATCTTCCCACCACAACTTCCCAAGTACTGGGATTACATGTATGTGCCACCATGCTAGGCTTTATATGGGTGACTTTATTTTTTCCTTTTTAAGACAAGATCTCGCTATGAGGTTCAGGCTGGCCTTGGGCTCACTTTGTAGCCCAGGCTGGTCTCGAACTCGCAATGATCCTCCTGCCTTAGGCTCCCAAGTACTGGAATTACAGGAGTGCGCCACCATGCCACCACACCTGGCTATACTGGTAATAATTTAAATGCTGCACTTATGCCTATCTTTGCTGTATTTGATTAAAGATTTCCATGTTTCTCCACAGTTTATGCTTAGGCTTTACCTTATTGTGTGAAATTCCAGCTGAACACTGAAACCCAGTCTGCCTTTCAATGGCTGCTCTCATTTCCTCCACAATCACTGCCCCCACGGTGAGCCGCAGATCTGGAGAGGTGATGTTATCAGTCTGAAGAGAATCAAGCCACTGGCGTAATCCTTGTTTACGCATCTCCTCTGAAACAAGTTGAAAAGCCACCATTAGACATTTCACCCTTAGACATTTCACCATTATTCTGAGTCATGAGTTATATAGTAATTTTTGGTTAACAAACTGCACAAGCTAGATGTGATGGCACAATGCCTCTGTTTCAGCACATTGAACTTTTTAGTTGGAAAACTAAGGCAGGAAGAATAGGAGTTGGAGAGCAAACCTGAGCCACCCAATAAGACCCTTTTTTTTTTTTTTTTTTAATTGGTACTGGGGATCAAACTCATGACCACGTGCTTGCAAGGCAGGCACTTATGCCACTGAGCTAAATCCCCAGCCCAACCCTGTCTTTAAAAAATACACACAAAGGGCCAGGGGTTTAGCTTAGCAGTATAAGCACCTGCCCTGGCAAGCACAAGGTTGTGAGTTCAATCCCCAGTACCAAAAAAAAAAAAAAAAAAAAAATACACACAAGGACTGCATAAGATAGTCTTTTCTGCACAGCCTAGGTGTGCAGCAGGCTGTAAGTGCACTCTACGATGTGCACGCAATGGCCAATCACCTGCAATGTGATATACTGCCATTGCTAAGCAGTAGTGCTATTTAATCTAGAAATGCTTGGATTTCATGTACTTTAGATGCTTATGTTTTAAGTCATGCCAGCAGAGAGCAGAAGCATTCATTATGTTAATAATTAGAAAATACTTCCTTTTATGTGTTCATCTTCCTCATTGTTTCTAGAGCCTGTCAAAAAAAAAGAAATGTGGGGTCCAGGGATTTAGCTCAGTGGCTCAAGCACTTGTCTGCTAAGTGTGAGGTCATGAGTTCAATCCTTGGTACAAAAATAAATAAATAAATAAATAAATGAAATGTATATGTATATGTACTTCAGTTTGTCTTTTCCTGGAGTGTGTATACATTTTTTTGTGGACTCTATAGGTGAAGCTTTACTTCTCTAACAAAGTTTCTTTTGACTTTAAGTGGGAGTTAAACTAAGGGCCCCACAGATGCTAAGCATGCATTCTACCACTGAGCTACATGCTCAGCCCTCTAAAATTACTCAGAACACATCTTCCTTTGAGTACACCTTATTTGTTAAATCATTTATGCAGATTATACCGTAAGTCTGTGTCAGGGAAATAGAATTGATCTTATTTAAAAAATCATTTTTTTCTTATGTGCCAATAACAAAATACAATAGAAAAGAGTATAAAATGACAATAGTAATTCAAAATTTAAAGCAAACAGGAACATAACAAATGAATAAATATCTTTATGGAAGAAAGTTATGCCTTAGTAAAGACATAGTTAGATATTCATGTAATAAAAGAGATTATAGAGCTGGATGTGGTGGCACAAGCCTGTAATCCCAACACTAGGGAGGCTGAGACAAGAGGACCACCATGAGTTCAAATCAGCCTGGGCCATATAAACAAGTTCAAGGCCAGCCCGAATTGCAAAGTGAGACCCTGACTCAAAAAAAAAAAAAAAAAGAAAGAAAGAAAGAAAAAGAAATTGTAACTCCTATCATACCACACACACATAATGGAGTATATATCTAAATGCGAAAGTCAACACAATAAAGTTTCTCGAAACAAAAAATATGCTGGGTAGGATGGTGCACACCTGTAACCCCAGCACTCAAGAGCTGAAGCAGGAAGATCACTGAGAGAGGTCAGCCTGGGCTACATGGTGAGTTTGAGGCCAAGGTCAACTACATAGTAAGATCCCGCCTAAAACAAACAAAACCCCCAACATTTCAGCAAGTATTTTTAAACTTAGATGATAACCAATTGTTGGTGAGAGCAAAGTAGAAACAGGAACTCTTATGCACTGCCAAAGTGTGTCAGCTCTGACAGTGTCCCCAGGCAGCCATAGGCAGTACTTAAAAAAACAATCTACTCATACGCCTTGCAGCCTACTGGTGCATTCCTGCAAACACTTCCCACAGAGACCATAGGTCCGATAGAGGATAAGGACATTCAGCTTATAAACTGGGTGTCAGAAGCTACCATTGCAGCCATCATCAGGAAGTTATCTGCAATTATGGTGTAGCCATTCCCAAATTATGTCACAGGTAAAAGGTATCAGTTATCTATAAATTCAGCCACATAGATCTCTAAAATCACCACTGAAAGAAAACTAAGAGAAAAAAATGAGATGTATAATTAGCACCATCTCGTAATTAAAAAGCACAAAAAAAATAATGTATAATTTAAAAAGACATATATAGCTGGGTATAGTGGTGCATGTCTATAATCCCAGCATTTGGGGGGCTGAGGCAGAAGGACTGCCACAAGTTTGAGCCTAGCCTGGGATACACAGGAAGTTCAAGGCCCGCCTGAACTATGTAACAAGACGCTGTCTCAAACAAAAAATACATAGACATATAGCTAAGGCGATAAAATGTCAGTGGATGCCACAGGATGAGTGGTGTTGGAGGGCATAAAGAAACCCTACAAAGAAAAAAGTAAAATGTGGCCATCACACCATTCATTGATGATAATATGCTATCAATTGATCATAAGTTTTAAATAACTGTCTATATTTGAGATCTCCATTTAAAAAGTCCACCTTACAGATGAGACCAAGAAACTAAGCTATAAATTAACCCACAGATAAAGGAATTGCTTAGTCAGTCTACTACTTTCTTCTAGTCACACTAACCTATGTAGTTACAGCAAAAGTGTTATTTACTTTCAAACAGATTTCACAGCTTCTGAACATGCATATACCTGGAAAGATAAGAGATTTTGTATATCCTTCCATGTAAGTCCTTGTGATTCTACAGTAGCTGTAGTTTAAATGTCTTTTCAGTCATTCCAAGAAGAATCTGCATGACCAAGCAAAGCAGGCTCCAAAGGCAGGAAGCAGAAGCAATATGACGTTATGGGAGTACCTTTCTGACCAGTCTCTTCTGCTGGTGTAGGGCCTTGGGGCAAACCTTCAACATAAGTAGTTGGCAACAAGTCTGCTGATATAGGCTGGCCTTGCAGCTTCTGCAGTCTCTCTTGCACAGCACTGGTCAGATCTATATAAGCTTCATCAATGCTGGCACGTTCAATAACAGCAAAATGAGACATCACCCCCATCACTTCAACACTGGCTTCTCGGTACCTAAAAAGCACAAGAGTCACATACAGAGGCAACCTTGAGATTATCAGCCCACCTTCTCCCTCTCATAATGAACAATAACCTACATGATCAAGAGACATGAGCCTTAACAGAGACTAAACTATTAGTGGGAAGGCAGATGGTCAGTAACAGAAGGAAAAGGGAAAAAAATCCTGGAGGGAAATTATGTTAGTGCAATGCTAGCACTAGCAAGGCAGAAAGCATACAGACCATGAATGTTTCTCTAAAAAGGAAATATTTCTCTAAAAAGGAAAGAAAAGCCATGCACCAAAAGACATTTATTATGATCATATATTCCTTTGTTATTTTCATTTCTACCACAGAAGATATTTTCTTTTGATTCTCTTTTCAAATAAGAGTAAATTTAAGCTGGGCATTGTGGCACACACTTATAATCCCAGTATTTGGAAGGCTGAGGCATGAGTACTGTGAGTTTGACACCAGCCTGGGCTAGTGAGGTCAAGGGCAGCCTGGACTACATAGTGAGACCATATGTCAAAGAAACAAACAAACAAAAAATAAGAAATAAATTAAAAAAAGCTACCTTAGAGGTATCGGATCAGTGAAGAGAGCATCTGGTTTTCCTCAGGGTAGCATCTCACCAAAACAAGCTCACATATGGCCTCTGTACTTCAGCCAATATGAGTTCAGCTAACACGTGACCTGCTCATCACACACACATATTCCAACCAGTCACTTCTTGATCCACAAACACTCACAAGATCATAAGACTGAAGATATGTGCCTAGAAGGCAGTGATGCAGCCAGGAAGGCAGATGGTCTTCCTCAGGGACAACTCTCTTTTTATCTGTCTTCTGTTTCAGTCATGAGCTATTATGCTCTCATATAGCTAGTTTTCCATGACAGTACAAAGATGTTTGCTTTGTTTGGGTCCTGCTATGTAACTTTAAGTTCTTTGATCCTGTTATATTTGTCATAAAAATGAAAATATCTGTACCTTTTTTTTTTTTGGTATGAGGGATTGAACTCATGACCTCGCACTTGCCAGGCAGGCAATGTGCTGCTGAGCTATATAACCAGATGTACCTCTTCTCTAAGACACCTATAAAAAATAGTATAACCACTGTCCTAAAACATCAAATGAGAAGTCAGAGATATATATATTTGGCTTTTATCCTTTTAATCCTTATTTGGTTTAGGAAGAAAACAGTCCTCAAGAGGAAATGTATTGCTACACAAACACATCCAGAAAGGATGCTCTGTATCAGTAGTTGGTGCTGCAGCAGTAATTTCTTTTTTTGGGGGGAGAGTGGTAACCAAGAATCAAATTCACAACTTCACATTTGCCAGGCAGGCACTTATGCCACTGAGCTAAATCCCTGGCCTGCATCAGTAGTTTCTTCACAGCCCTTTGAATAAATTAAAGTTTCTGAAGGATATTGGAAATTTTATTTAATAACCTAGTGTCTCCAGATAATTATTAAAATGATTTTAAGTTGTAATACTTTTAATCCTAAATTTTATGGTTTGATGAGGATTTTAAAAGTAAATGATCCAGCTGGGTGTAGTGACACATACAGGTTAATGCCAGTTACTCCAGAGGTGAAGACAGAAGAGCAAACAGCAATTTCAAGGTCAGCCTGGGGAACTTAGTGAGACCCTTTCTCAAAAGAGCTGGGCACAGTAGCACATGACTATAATTTCAGCTACTCAGCAAGCTGAGGCAGGAGGATTACAAGTTCAAGACAGTCTGGGCAACTTAATAAGATCCTGTCTCAAAAACATTTTCAAAAAGAGCTGCTAATGTAGCTCAGTGGTAGTGTTCCTGGGTTCAGTCCTCAGTACTAGAATAAATGAAATAAAAATGGCCATGGAAATAACCCAGTGGTAGGGTATTCATCAGGAATGTTTGAGACCCTGGGTTCAATTCCTAGTGTGGCCAAAAAGAAAAAAAAAGGAAATAATCTTATTTAAGGTTGATGGAATATGGTTTTTCCAAATCATACCATTAGGTCAACAATATATGTTTCCAGGAAGTTACACTGTCTACACCAGCATAAAGCTTTATTCAATGCAATGGCACATATGTCAATGGCCTGAATTAATTCTACTATGGTTAGGCTGGCTACTAATTTCAGTCAAGTATATCTTCTTTTCCGGCAATAATTCCAATGTCAGACTGGCTAGGCCACTCCACTTTTAGTCTTCTAATTCATAGGTGAATTCAGGTATCTTGAGTTCCAGGTCAAAGTATAATACTATACCACACAATACTGTACCATGAGAATGTAAATACTGGAATCTGAAAGAGTAAATGTAAATCCCTAGTCTTCTACTCAGCTGTGTGAACTTACTTTAACCCCTCTAAACTTGATTCCTTATCTATAAAGGGAGGAATTCTGATATCTTTTAATAATGTGAGATTTCAAAGCAGTATAGCCTATAAAGAGCTTCAGGTAGTGCCTTGAATGTGATATATGCTGAGCACATTTGCCTATTAGGATTATTATTGGCCGCAGCTTCTTCCTACCTCTACACTTGTCTCTCATTTCAAGGCTAAACAGCTAAAATTTGGGGAAAGTCTACTCAATTCAAAAACAGAAAGATGCAAGCATGGTAGCACATGCCTGTAATCCCAGCCCTCAGGAGGCCTAGGCTGAAGGATCATTGCAAATTCAAGGCTAGTCTCGCTTACATAGTGAGGTCAAGGCAGTTTGAGGCACATAGTAAGATCCTGTCTCAAAAAAACAAAAAACAAATGAAACAAAACAGAACAAAACACAGAAAGCAATTATCTTTATTTATTTAGCTTTGGCAATTTTTTGTATTTTTTAACACTAGTAAATAATTTAAAATATTGCACTAAAATGTGAGTTTGAAGTTTCCCTGGAAAAACTTAAGTTTTATGGTCTTTTAAAATCACTTTAGGCTTTTGGATTATAACATGGAAAATTTTTTTAAAATGTGAATTGGTATTAAATTTTAATTATCACAACCTATCTAGGTGTGGTGGTGTACACCTGCAATTTCAGCACTCAGAAGGCTGAGGCAGGAGGATTACCATGACTTTGAGGCCAGCCTGAATTACAGAGCAAGGCCTTGTCTCAATCTCCCTCCAATAAATAAAACTAACAATTTTAAATAATTAAAGAAACAAGTGGTTATCAGAGAAGCAATGATTTTAATACTGGTTCTGAACAATTACTGAAATAGAATGTCAAAACCTTTCTGTTTTCATTTCACAGAGCTAAGATGCTGACCAAAGGGAACTTTTCAGATGTTACTTACACAAAATTACCCTGAAATATCAGTTCCATCCCTCATGGATTATTATTTTCTGACTTTCCACATCCCTTTAAACAATCTTTTTTTCTTACTTTGTAAGGTTAGCTTTTCCCCGGGATTCACGAACTTGTGCCAGTAGCAGATCTGGACATAACTTCTTAGCATCATCGGCCCACATACTTCTAGTGACCCCGAATGCGCGGGCTTCATAACTCACTGCAATTATTCTAAGGTTAGGAAAAAAAAAAAGAGAGACCAAAGTAAAAATTTTAAATTTAGCAGGAATAGGCCATAGACACATAAAGTTAGACTTTCTGACCACAGATACCATTTGATTCTAAAATCAGGAGTTTGGAAATCTCAAAAGACAAAAGCTCACATATCACCACTGCAGCCCCATGGATTAAAGCAGCACTAGATAGTCACAACAATAATAGTACATACCCACCACCTTTCCAGGATTTATACTGCACAACTGCACAAGGTTTATTCCTTAAATGAGGGTTTTGCCGCTGTTCCACTTGAACAAAGAAACAGTCCATGTCCACAAGAGCGACCACTCGGTCTTGTCCAGTATCCATTTCTTCTGTAAGAAGACATTTCATGGAGTCAGAAAGATGTTAATCCAAAATGCCAGGGGAAACTGTATTTCCTTTTTTTCACTGATGAGTTACTATACACCTGGGAGCAAAGAAACTAACAGGAATGCAAGACATTTTCACATACTGCTGGCATCAGCATAAATTAATACAACGTTATGCAGGTAATAAATATTAAAACTTTAAAAGTAATTCATCCTCAAAAGAATCAAACATTTCACAAAAGATACATGAATAGCCAGTAGGTGCGTAAAAACAGGCTCAGCATCATTGCTCATAAGGAAATGCAAATACAAACCACAATGCATAGGTAGAAAGCACTGAAAATAGCATCCCAGAGCACCCTGTAACTCACCAGAGAGCAGGGACAACACCCTCTGGTTTTTAAGCACCAGTCAACATGAAACTCTGTTTTTGTGGGTATAACGAAGTTTCTAAACACACATAAAGCATATTGAATCTGTAAGTCCAAAGGCCTTACTGTTAAAAGCAAAAATTAACTTTCAAAAGAAATCTATGTTATATGAGAAAAATTACCTAATGACTGTGTTGCCTAAAGCTTTCTGTGGCAGTAACATTCTCAACATTCTGTGGCAGAACTTACGAGGTAACAACATGTAAATACTGGCATTTGATTTCTTCTGTGTGCTGCCTTGGCTTTCAGGGCATTTTACCCTGACAGTTTGACTAAAATACTAAAAAATATTCCATGCTTCACATTAATCTTACTTGACAACTAACAACACTTTAACAGTATGAGAGCTTAACTGCTTTTTTTTTGATACAGGGAGTCACTCTGCAGTTCAGCCTGGTCTTGGGCTCACTTTGTAACACAAAGTCTCGAACTTGCAATCATCCTCCTGCCTCAGCCTTCCCAGTGCTATGGTTACAGGGAAGCTTAATTTTATAAGACAATGTATTTTTGTTTTGTTTTTAAACAGGGTCTCACTATGTAGTTCAGTTGACCTTAAAAATGAGTACTGAACATATATATTTATCAGTCTCTAAACAATACAACTATTTACAAACCATCTACATTGTACAGTAAATCTCTGATTTAAGAACATTCCAGTTGCCAACTTTCAGAAATAAGAATGGATCTTGCATTAGAATTATTCATAGGTGCAAATAAATAGCTTAGCTGTTGTACACTGTCATGGTTGTGCTGCTGTATGCTTACTGTACAATGTGTTATGTACAGTAGTAAAGCGCTCAATCAGAGCCCAGGATGTGTGAAAGAAAGAGGAAAAGTAGTGGTGATGTGGAGGGGACTGCTAGGAAGTACAAGGCAATAAACATGGAAACAAAAGTAAAAATACAGTATTATATGACTCACTTTGTCAGACTTACCAACAAATTCAACTTATGAATGTTCTCCCAGAACAGAATGTGTTCAAAAGTTGGGGACTTGGGGCTGGGGATTTAGTTCAGCAGCACAAATATTTGCCTGGCAAGTGCCAGGGCATGAGTTCAATCCCCAGTACCAAAAAAAAAAAAAAAAAAAAAAAAAAAAAAAAAAAGTGGGGGACTTACTGTATTAGGTATGATAAATATTCTAGAAATCATTCAAAGTATTTTGTCGGAGGCTTAAGTTGTCACTTCCTTAATATTCTCAAAGTTGTGGGCTTTATCCCCAGTAACACCAAAAAAAAAAAAAAAAGTCTATGGGAGGATGTGCACAAATTTTATATGCAAGCACTACAGAATTTTTTTTTTTTTTTTTTTTTTTTGAGACAGGTTCTCACAGTGCAGGTCAGGTCGGGCTGGCCTCAAACTTGTGGTGATCCTCTTGCCTGAGCCTCCCAAGTGCTGGGATTACAAGTGTGCACCACCACTCCTGGCTCACTATGCCATTCTATATGAGACCTTAGCATTTGCAAATTTTAATATCCTGTGGGAGTATACCAGAACCAATCTTCCCGTGAACATATAACATAAAATTTATTTTTTTGAATTTATTTTTTTAAAAAATCATAATTATTAAAATTAAAAAATGAACACTGATAAAACTTTGACTCGACTACAAGCTTATTGGGATTTCATTGGTTTTTCCATGACTGCATTTCTCTAGTCTCAATTCCAATGTAGGATGTCTCCTTAGTCTCTTCCAATCTGTGCTCCTTTCATTTTTCTTTGATTTTCATGACCTTGACATTTGAGGGCAAGGACAGTGTGGGGGCCTGAACCCCAGGCCTTGTGCTTGCTATCCATCGGTAGGTAGGTGTACTGTCACTGAACTACACTCCCCATCATTTTTGATGAGTACTGATCAATTATTTTCACAATGTCTTTTTGTTACTGTTTCACATTAGGCTAAGACTATGCATTTTTGGCAATGATATCACAGAAATCATGCTTTCATTTTATCATATGGGGGAAGGAGTTAAGATGTCAATACAATGTTAACCATAATCAATTAGTTAAAATGATGTTTGCCAGGCTTCTCAGTGTAAAAGTTAGTATTTTTTCTTTTGTAACTAAGAAATATCTTGAGAGAGAACATTTTGGGACTATGTAACTATCCTGTTACTCTTCAAACTTTCCATCACTAAGCAATTGTGAGTGCATGCCTATAACAATTACTTTGTAACAATGGTTACTTTCCATTTATGTAAATATTTGAACACAAAACAGAAAAGCTTCTCTGATTGGCGGGCAGAATGAATGGTAGATTGGAAAAACCTTACACATTTGAGATGGAATACTGACTGTTATTTAACATTATTAGTAATCTGGAAGAAGAAATATAAAACATTGCTATATATTGGAATCACCCAGGAACTTTTAAATAACATTGCTGACTTCTACCCCAGACATCCTCCTTTAATTGGTAAAGATGTGACCTGACCATCCTGACTTGGAACTCTTTAAGCAAATTCGATATACTGCAGAATTGAGGAACCACTGGCCTAAAATAAATAAGATATAAAAACACCACAAATTCATGATTTAAATATGAGAAACACAGGTTATACACTTGAATGAGCACCCAACTGTGTTCTTTAAAAAGTTTTTTAAAAACTAACAGTCACCATAAAAACAAACAAAAAAACTCATGCACCCACAAAACTGGAAGATTAATGAGGAAAAAACAATTAAGAAAATCAAGAGTAGTCAAGGCATTTATTCCTGTGAATTCCTATTGACCACTTACCTAAAACAAGCAGATACTTTACTTTAAACACTATAATTTAAACCCATGTTAGAAATTCTTTTTCTTTTTAAGTTTCTCTTCTCTAGGATAAAGAAAGTTACATCAAAAATGAAATAAGAAGTAGTGACTTAGTAGCAAACATTTTACTAAGGACCCCCCAAAAAAATCACAAAAAGCCAGACGGGGGCGATCCCAGCACCCAGAAGCCTGAGGCAGAAAGATATCGAGTGGAGACAAGCCCGGATTACACAGCAAGACCTTGTGCACCACACCCATCATAAAATAGATATGCGGACAAGATAAGCCACGGAGGCTTCAGTCTACATATTCACTGAAGAAGACAAGTTTTATAACGATGGAGAACAAACAAACATGTTTTCTGCCAAGATCCTGCTTCAGGATAAGGACTACACCACTTTGAGTTCTTACATTTTGACGAATCACGAAAACTGCACAAGTCTTCAATGATTGGCAATTCTTCGCCTTTAAATATCCCGAGCTGCACAAAACAAGTTTGGAGCCGAGCAGGCAGAAATTCGCACAGGAAAATTAAGTGCGCGGGCAGAGAAAGTTTTAAGTACTAGGGAAATATTTTTTCCTACCAGAAAAATCTCAAGATCTTCCCTCTGTGATCAGCGTGTTCTCACTTGCAGCCCAGTTGTGTCACCTCTCATTCTATTTCATAAAACCAGCAGCCAATAAGGAGTCTGAAGGCAGCGACACCGGACGCCTCTCAATTTCCTTACCAAGGCGACAAACACCTGGGACCAAGCTGCCGAGGACGGAAGCAGGGCTCAGGATCCACCAGCGGAAAAGCTATGTCTTCTCACCCTTCCGGGGGCGGGGCAATAGTCTTAAAAGAGATTCGGTTCCCTCCAAGACGGAGAATCCCGCAAGCATCTCAGGGAGCGCACAGCCTGAAAGGGCCAGGAGAGCCAGCGCTGTCCAGACTGATGCCAGACAGCGCGCGCGATACAAGTGGCCGTTGACGCGCCTGCGCACAATCGCCTCTCCGCCTCTCGCTCCGCCCACCAAGGAGGGACCTCCCAACGGAGTCGCCACTTCCGTGCGCGCGTGCGCAGTGGCGGGTCGGGCGCGTGCGCAGCGCCGGGTCCTTCCCGGCTCCAGCTCCTGCGGCTCGCGCTCCTCCTCTCGCTGCCTACCGCCAGCCCGCCGCGGCCCGGTTCCAACGTGTAGTCCCGCCGAGTGAGGCCTCGGTGCTTCGTGCTGCAGAGACTGCCGTGTGCTCCCGGCACGTGGTGCCTGCCATGGCGATGGATCAAGTGAACGCGCTGTGCGAGCAGCTGGTGAAAGCGGTGACGGTCATGATGGACCCCAGCTCCACCCAGCGCTACCGGCTGGAAGCCCTCAAGGTAGCTGGGGTCCCGACGCCCCGGGTCTGGCCGCCCTTCGTGCTCTGGGTCCCAGTCCGCGCGGTCCCGATCCCGCCGAGGCTGGGCCTCCCCGCGCCGCCATCCATGCTCTGCCCCCGCCCTTCGGCCCAGACACTGCCGGGCCCCTCGGTCGCTGCCCGCCGCCCTTCCCCCTCGTCACGACCCTTCGGCCGCGATCTGCACCGGTTTTCAGCTCGCGATCCACTTCCCCAGGCCAACCCCCCCCCGGGGGGCGCACGTGCAGATCCCGCCCCCAGTGCCAGCTTGGTTCTTCAGGGTCCTCCCCGCTGTGAACACCCGCTTGCCTTCCTAACCGTCCTACCCAGCCTGCAGCCCCGCCCCCCATACTCGCCTGGACATCCTTACCTGATGCATAGGTGCTTGGACAGTTCTGGGCGAATCTGCATACTCCTCCCTTGTTTTCTAAGTGTGTCTTATTCGTAGTCTGTGTCATGCAAAGATGAACTTCTACCGCTTGCTTTGCATTTTCTCAAGGGCACTTTGGTTTCCTGAAAGTAGTTTTCTTAAGTCGGGGTTCTTTAATCCGCCGATTGACTCAAGTGTGGTAGTTTGGGAATCGAATACTAACTGAACGGGGATGCTACTAAAATCGAGGTAATCCCCTTTCAACAATGTCTGTAGGTGCTCCTTCTGTGTCTCTTACGTGATGTAACTTCATAGTCACTGCCACTTGGAGGAAACTTTACTGTGCCATGGAACTTGGAATCAAATAACTGAGGTTTTTTTTTTTATTAGAAAATATTTAGCTGGGTGTGGTGGCAGACGTCTATAATGCCAGTACTGGAAAGACAGAGGCAGGAGGAGGATTGTTGGGAGTTTGAGGCCAGTCTGGGCCTAAATTCAAGGTTAGCCTGTACTGCAAAGTGAGACCCTCTCTCAAAGCTCCTCCCCATATAAAAAATAGGCACAAAAGTAGAGGATTCTACAATGGTCACACATATACTTGTCATGTTACACAGTTTTTAATATTTTTATTTTGTTCTATCTTCCCCCACAAGTTTTTAAAGCAAACCCCAGGAATTGTCATTCTGCCACTATGTACTTCAGAGGTATATTTCTTAGTTTTTTTACTCCTTTTGGTCAAATTATTTTTCAGTGATAGTAGGGCTACTGGTGGTCACAGCATTACAAATATACCATCAAAGAGGAAGAGACATTTATCAGTTGTTTACTTGTATAGTGATCTATGATTTGCAACTAAGTTTTTTTTTTTTTTTTACTCTCTTAGGTCCCCAAAGGAAATACTAACTTTGCTTCTTTCAGTTTTGTGAAGAGTTTAAGGAAAAGTGCCCTATCTGTGTCCACTGTGGCTTGAGGCTGGCTGAGAAAACACAAATTGCCATCGTCAGACACTTTGGTCTTCAGATATTGGAACATGCTGTCAAGTAAGGAACTCTTGGATATGACTGCTGTAGGTTGTGAGAACGCAAATCTTTATTTCTTATATAATTTGCATGTTCATTTGCGTGCTTATTCATGAGTTTGAACTTTTGTATGCATTAAAAAATCTTAATTGAGCTGGAGTTTTAGCTCAGCGGCATAAGCCCCTGCCTGGCAAGCACAAGGTCATGAGTTTGATACCCAGTACCAAAAAAGGGGGAAAAAAAAAAAGATGGATAGAAAAATCTTAACTGACAGCTGCTACTCTTTATTTGTCTGGTGTTTTGAGCTCCTACGCAGATCACACGGTCGGTCTTACTGGAGAAATCCAGTGCATAGGTAAACAAATCTGTGATAAGGCACCTTGCCTTTCTTTTTCTTGAATTTGGGTCTTCCCTGAGTGGTATATGGACAGCAGGCTTTTATGAAAATAACTGAAAACTCCTAACTTCAGTCTTTTTAACCTCACCACCTTTCAGAACAGTTAGATTTTAAGACTTACCCAAAGTTTTTCTGGAATATTACTATAAAACAGTATGGGAAGAGAATAGCATCAAGATTTATATTTTCTAGTCTGAAGTGGTGGTATACACCTATAACCCTTGCTCTCTGGGAAGGGGCTTTAAAAGTTTGAACCTAGCCTGGGCAACTTAGTGATTTAGTGAAACCTTGTCTCAAGTTTAAAAAGGGCTAAGGAAGAACTTAGTGCAAGGGCTGTGGGTTCAATCTCCAGCATCCCTGACCCCTTTACTACCCCCAAAAAGATTGAGATACATTGAAAGGCTGCTATAGTACTAGAGTCATCCTTACATATACAGTTACTTTTGGCCTCTTAGTAAAAACTTGAGAGAAAAGCTGATTTGTAACATAAATCCTTTGTGGGTTCCAGTGAGTAAACTGCAGCGCATTTAAAACCTTTTCCCAAGTATTTTTCTACCCATTCTCCAAAGGGTGCAAAGTCAAAAATAGAATTTTTTAAAGACATCACCAGTGGAATCAAAGCTATTCTCCTGTAAAGAAAAGACAACTGACATGGTTGTGTTGCTTTTTGTGTTTGGGTGACAGGTTCCGGTGGAACAGTATGTCTCGCCTGGAGAAGGTCTTCCTGAAGAACAGTGTCATGGAGCTGATTGCCAGTGTAAGGACAGGATGGCTGGGGACTTAGGTTTCCTTGTACTTACTATTGGGGTAAAAATTCACTAGTTGTTCTAGGCCCGCAGCATAATGATTGCTTTTGCCTTCAAAGAAAAGAAGAAAAAAAACTATAGCAAGAGATCATAATTCATCCCATTTTGCTTATTAGATTTAAAGGGTTACCTTGTGGGTAGACTTTTGTTCTAAAACCATAGAGGGCAGAGGAGTTTAAACATTTTCAGCAAGTGAATGAATAAGATTCTTAGGTCTAAGTTAGATTGAAACACCATCCACGTTGCCACCTATTAGCCAGACTAAACTATCGTGTGACACTAGTAACAAAAAAATTCAGGATGAATTTGTTTAAAGTGTTTGAATATGACTTTAAATATGTTTTAAGTCCACAAACTTTTTCTCTCTTTTTAGTAACGAAGGGCACAAAATATGGAATTCCCTATCCATTTCATGCTTGTTAATAGGAAAAATATTCCTTTCAAAATTATGAAATAACTTAGCCAACTAGGACTTCTATTTTGCTAGTTCTCTGGAGACTGATTCATTAGTCTTGATATCACACTTAATAAGAGAACTTAGTAGTAGCTTTTTAATATTTTCCCTCATACTAGAAATATTCATAAAATAGTCAATTCCTTCTCTATACCCTCCCATTTCATCAGCCTCTCAATCTATAATTGTTTTTAGTTGTTGACCTTCTTTAAAAAATAAAGTAAATCAAGGGTGATGGCACAAGCCTATAATCCCAGCACTCTGGGAGGCTGAGGCAGGAAGATCACAAGTTTAACTTCAGCTTAGGAAACTTAGCTAGACCCTGTCTCAGTAAAGGGCTGGGGTTTGAACTCAGTGTGAAGGCCCATAGTTAAATTCCGAGTATCACAAAAAACAAAACATGCCAGGCATGGTGGCACATGCCTGTAATCCCAACACTCGAGAGGCTGGATTAAGAGGATCACAACAAGTTCATGGTCAGCCTAAAGTAAAGCATAGTGAAACCCTGTCTCAAAAAGAAAAAAGAAATTTTAAAAAACATAAAAACATGAAGCAAAATGGAAGTGTCTGTGGTTTGTAAAGAGCAGTGATGTTTTCCTAAATCTGTGTGACAACTATTTCACTAGCTGATGCAACCCTCATTTAAGCTTGAGAGGAGTGACGGGTTTGTGGGCAGGACAGGTATTTCAGACAGGGAGAACAAATTTGCTGCTTTTAGTTTTAAAGCAGATCTGCTGATTTTTATACACACTACAGCCCAGGTTTTCCACTTAAAATTCAGTCCTACAGACCCCTTTACATCCTTGTTCTTTTTCAGGGAACAATGCACATTTTGGAAGAGGAGAACCACATTAAAGATGGTCTGTCGCGAATCGTGGTGGAGATAATCAAGCGCGAGTGGCCGCAGCATTGGCGCGACATGCTGGCAGAACTGGATGCGCTGTCCAGCCAAGGGGTACGGAGGGCTTGTTCTCAGGCAGATCCTGGGACTTCCTTCTGGGTGGTGCTGCCCTATCCGTGGGACAAAGCGTCAGATGTTCCTGTGATGAACAAAGTGCTCCCGTCTAAGGTCTGCTAGCTTATTTCTGTTGTACAGGAAACTCAGACGGAACTGGTGATGTTTATCCTTTTGCGCCTGGCAGAAGATGTAGTGACCTTTCAGACTCTTCCCTCTCAAAGAAGAAGGGATATCCAGCAAACCTTAACCCAGAACATGGACAGTATCTTCAGTTTCCTACTCAACACACTGCAGGAGAATGTGAACCAGTACCAGCAGATGGTGAGGGACTCCCCATCCCACAAGAACCCTGTGTTCTAACATCCATGTTTTGTTTTTAGTTAAAATGTTCTTTCAGAAAGTTAGTAGGGTACCTAGTTTAGCAGCAGGAAGGAGTCATTCTGTTTATTATTTATTATAACAGTTACTGAGGATTGAGTCCAGGGAACTCTGAGCTACTTCCCTGGCCCTTTTATTTTGAGAGATAGGAATTTGCTACATTGCCCAGACTGGCCTCAATCTTGAGATTCTCCTGCCATAGCCTCCCAAGTAACTGCTGTTACTGCCTTGTACAGGTGTGCACTTCCTTGTCCAGCGAGGAAGGGTATTTTATAAGTGAAAAACTAGGAAATGATGAGAGAAAGTAAATCAATTTTTTCTTGTAAGTTCAGTGAGTTTATCTATTAAAAAAGTAATTCATTTTATAGTTAAAAAAATTAAATAGCATAAAAGTGAAGGTAATACTTAATATATAAAATCCTAGATTTCTTCTAGGTCACAATAGCCTCCTGTTACATTATGGTGATCTGTTTCGTTCTGCTCCCTTCTGCAGTACACAGCTGCCAAGTCCCTTTGTTCTCATTGCATGATCTCTGGTGTTTCATTCTTCCTGAGTAGGTTTTCCTTTTTCAGATCAAGTTAGTCAGTCACTGTCTTTCTGACTGTTGTAGTTTTTAGGAGGTACCTTTCAGAAGGAGGTAGTTTAAAGTTAACTTTAATACAGTGTTGTCAGTGGGACTGATTTGCCCCTAGAGGGGCCAGATTTATCACAGTTCAGGGGATTGCTTCTGGCATCTAAAAGAGAGAGGCCAGATATGCTGCTAAACGCTCTAATCAGACGGCCCACCAGGACAGCTTCCCAGACAGAGGTCTAACCCTAAATGTCAACAAGTGCTAACCCTAAAAACCCTCATCTACAATACTCATAGGCACTTACTTCACAAAGTAGGAGAAACTAAAATAGCTTCTTTGCTCTGTCCTCAAAAGTATATTGGGTCTGGTTTTAGAGAAGTTCTAGGCACTAATACAATGATAAGGTGGGGAGAACACAAAGTAAATACCTAATATGTGCTATAAATTTGTTTATACTTTTTATATGGCATCTGGTCCTCCAAACTACCTTAAAAAAGATACTGTCTCTCAAGGTTCAGAGGATATGAAGATTCTGTGTAATAAATTAATGAATACCCTCTCTCTAATATTGCAGTGGCATTCACCATTCTTTTTACTAAAATGAAATTCTTTTCCTAAGGTAACTCACCAAGAGTCCTTAAAGAGAAACATAAAGAAAATATTTGCTTTAAAAAACCTATATATGAGGACCAGGAATATAGCTGAGAAAGCACAAGCACCTGCCTGGCGAACACAAGGTCCTGAGTTCTGTTTCCAGTACCAAAAATAAGTAAATAAATAAATAAAAAGAAAAACCTATATACATGTATTGAGGCTTAGGGAAATGGACAGACAGAAACTCAGATGTTTTATCCCTAAGTTGATGTATTAGACCATAGGATTCAGGGTACTTTTTTGCCACTGATCTAAATCCCTGGCCCAGATTCAGGGTATTTTTTCATAAAACCAGTGTGTTTTTGTAGTCAAAGAAATAGCGGTACGAGCTTGACGTAGCAGTGTATACCTGTAATCTCCAGCTAGTCAGGAGGCTGAGGCAAAATAATTGTAAGTTCAAGGCCAGCTGGCACAACTGTCAAGACTATATCTCAAATAAAAAGGGTAGAGATATAGTTCAGTGCCACTGTCCTTGCCTAGAATGTACAAGGAAGGCCCTAAATCAAAATCCCTAGGCCCAAGAGAAAAAAAAAGTGGTGGGACACTAGGTTAGTGTTGGTGACTCTGAGTAGAGAGATTTTATTAGGGAAGAATTCTTTTGATTAGAAAGGATAGCATCCCATAGGAATGAAGGCATTTCCTCTGCGGAACAGCAACATCTGGGGGAGAAGAGCTAGGAAATCTCTTAAGTTATGAATGCATTATATTTGTAGAATACTGAAGGAGCTTTCTTGAGAAAGTTCAGGCATACAGAGTTTCACTTGAGAGCCATTTATTCATTTGCATTTTAAAGAAAAGCTATAACACCCTACAGTCAGGCATCATAGCAATGTAGTGTTAAAAAGAATCTTCTATTCATAGCTATAGTAGTTAGTGAAGTTCCTTGGTTTTCAAACACTTGCCTGTTATAAATAGTTGGACACTAGTGGAGTATGTTTGGAGCAGGGCTGCTAGGCAAGGGCTCAGGCAGAAGTTGGGAACCTACCCACTCTGCACATCTTCCTTTGGGTTTGGTCTTCGCCATCTCCTGAACCCTGGCACACACAGGGGCCCGCTTTTGTCCCTTGAACTTGTCTGTTCACTCCTAGACCTTCCCTACCTTCATCCTTTTGCCTTCCTGCTTGACAAGTAGACCAAAATGGAAACAAAAGGGTGAACAGGCTGTCTCCCATCTTGTGACCTGCCCCCTCCACTGACTCCAATGGTCATGGGCAGTTTGTTGAAGTGGAGGGTAGTGTAGGCTTGGGTGCCATCATGTGAAGCTGAGTGTCCTTTATAATGCCAATGGTGGTAACTATCCGGTACTTACAGAAGTTGTTATTCATGCATGTGTTATTTCAGTAGTTCCTTAGGAAATGTTAACTTCGTATGGTTTGAATTATAAACATATTTTTATGATATCTGAAATACAAGGATTAAAATCAACTCTTTGAATATATTGTTGTTTGTTTGGTACTGGGAATTGAACTCAGGACCTCATGCTTGTCAGGCAAGCACTGAGCCACTGAGCTAAATCCCTGGCCCCTGAACAGCCGTGATTTTGTTTTGTTTTGTTGGAGTTGCAACCACCTTTTTAAAAAAAGTTTTTCTAAAAACAAAGCAAAAAGGATAGAAACGATACAGAATTTCAAAAAAAAAAAAAAATAGGAAATTAACGCTAGTTAATATATTGCGTATTGTTATTTTAGAAGTAATTCAGATTACAAGGCATAAAAAATGGTCAAACAAATAAAGCACAAAATTCATATTGATGAACTTAAAGTGATTAATCGTGTAGTTATCTACTATATATATATATATACACACACACGCCCACACATATATATGTACCTATATACATATAATCTCTTCCTTTTCTCCTTTCCATGATTTTGATGTATTTAGCATCTAATATTTTTGTGTACATGATTTTCCTATAGATATGCCCATACATACATGGTCATACATTGGATTCATTTAATTGTGTTTCTTGCTTTAACCTATTCTTAGAGGAGTATCAGTTAATGTGTTCTTAGTAAAGTTACATTCTTTTCCAAGGTTAAAAGTTACATCTATATTTAACAATCGTTACTTGAAGACCTTAATTATGAGGGTGGAAAGTTGCTTTGTACCCTTTTACTTATCAAAAGCATCTGATCCTTACATTTTTCTTTCAGAAAACAGATACTTCTCAGGAGTCAAAGGTAAGAGTGCTTTTCTGTTTCACTGTGTTGGAGGGAGACTTCTTTAGGACCTCTAGGTGTGAGAACACATGCACCTACTGACCTCACACTTGAGTTTTTTTTGATCATTGAGCTGTAATAGAAGGGGGGTAAATCTTTAATATGTCCAGTTACTTGAGGAAGCATAAAACGGCCACATATATCAGTGTGGCCTCATTGATGAATGCTGAAGAATGCCATTGGTTATGAATCAAAAGAAAACTTTTGTTTCCTCCTATCAGTCACTGTTACATGAGTAGTACATATCTTGAACTCATTTTCTTTTAGAGAATATAAATTCAGGTTAACACACAGCATCCTTAGGTGTTAGAACTGGATGGTTATGGGTGATTTCACACAGGCTCAGGCCAGCTGTCGGGTTGGCGTCGCAGCATTGAACACACTTGCCGGCTACATTGACTGGGTGTCCATGAGTCACATCACAGCTGAGAACTGCAAGCTGCTGGAGATGCTGTGCCTTCTTCTGAACGAGCAGGAGCTACAGTTGGGAGCAGCTGAGTGTCTTCTCATTGCTGTCAGTAGAAAAGTAAGTTATGCTTAAACTGACTTTCACATTTTTTTTTTTTGGTACTGGGAATTGAATTCAGGACCTTGCGCTGACTTCAGGTGCTGTCTGACTTAAAGTGTCTGAGTTACGAAGTATATATTGTCGGACGCTTGTTGTGGCAGAAAGACACTTAGAGGTTTGGCATTTTATTCCTTGAGACCAATTTCCTGACTCCTCTAGCCCTTTAGGACTGCAGTATTCCAGGGATCTGTTGGTAGGTCATACAGAGATTTGTCAAGCTGCTGGGTTGTTGAAACAGCAATAATTCTTGGCATTTTTCACTTAAATAAAAGTAATGTTAATATTTAAAGGTCACTTACTGTTATGTCAGAGAATCTCATATGGTGGTTACACTGGCTTTATGTCTGTCTTGGCTAACGGGACCCTGACTCTTCTTCATAGAAGTATTATCTTTTTGATGTGGTTTGCTGTTGTATCAGTGTTCTTGCACAGCACATTTAAAAATATAAGTCTTACCCAAATTTGGTTTAGACTTGTCTTTTTTCCAGTGTTCATTAAGCTCTTGGTGAGAAGTATGTAAGTACATTTGAGTGTATCAGTATAGAAGACACTAGTAACTCAAGGTTTTTAGTAATACAGTATATGTGACCATTTTTTCCTACAATTGGATCTAGGGCAAGTTGGAAGACCGGAAGCCTTTGATGGTTTTATTTGGAGATGTCGCCATGCATTATATACTCTCTGCTGCCCAGTGAGTATCCTAACCTTTCAGTATGTTGTGGCTGGGTGTGGTGGTGCACACCTATAATCCCAGCACTAGGGAGGCTTAGGCAGGAGGATTGCCACAAGTTCGAGGCCAGCCTGGACTACATAGTGAATTCAAAGGGGGCCTGAACTATATAGTAATACCTATGTCAAAAAAAAGGAAAAAATGCTGTGGCTAAACCCAAAAAATGGTGTGATTTTCAGTTTGTATGCACACATGTGTGCATGCATGCCGGGAATTGAACCCAGGGCCTCATGCATGGTAAATGTACTGTCCACTACTGAGCTATACCCCAGCCCCACAATGTGTTTTCTAATCTTTCCATCATTTTTAATCTCATTTGTGGATATGTCTTAAGTTCCTATATAAATGTCAACAGTCAACTACTGTTTTGTTTTTGTATAAGAAAATATGATGTTCTTCAAAGGACTGGTCAGCTTTTGGAAATGAGCTAGAGCCTTCAACCAGAGCCCACTCACTTTCACAACCCACCTCCAGCCCCACTGCAGACAGCTCAGTTCTCTGCTTCGAGTGATCCCTGCGTCCCTGGGCACCCTTTGCAACAAGGTCTGAGAGTGCTTAGAGCTGGGCAGAGCTCCAGGTGCTCCTATCCACCTGCTTCAGTAGACAGTGACCAGTGAGCTCAGGCTCCCAGGCAGCAGCTCAGAGATATATACATAAAATACAGAATGGCTCCTGCCTATTTTCTTTCAATTTCTCTGGAAAATAATGAAACTTTTCCTGATAGATTGGTGTGTTTTTTTGTTTGTTTGTTTATGAGTCAGAGTTTCACTAAGCAGTTCAAGCTGGCCTGGAAACTCACTTTGTAGCCCAGACTGGCCTTATACTCACAGAGATCCTTGCTTCGGCCTCCCAAGTGCTGGAATGGCAGGCATGTGCTACCACACGTGGCCTGATGCATTTCGTACCAGGGTCAGAGAGAGCTGTGTGCTACGAATAATTGAAGCTTTGTTTAAACATCTTTTTACGTATTTATTTTTAGTTTTATTTTAAAGAGAATAAAAACAAAACAAAACACAATAAAGCCAGTCAAAGCAAAGCAATGAAAGTGGTACAGAACTTTGAAGCAGGATAATAGAAAATCAACAACAGCTACCGTAGATATATCTTGTTATCTTCACAATAGTTATCCATTCTATCAGACCTAGTAAAAATCAAATAAAACAAAGAAGAATAGAACCAATCAAAACAGAGCATTGAATAAAACAAAACAGTAAGTTGGAACAAAACAAAGCAGTGAGAACAATACAGGATTTCAAAAACAAGAGAGAAATCCCTCCATATTTGCTATATTGCATACTGTTATCCTAATAGATGCTCAGACTACCAGCCCCAGGCCTGCAAATTCAAACAATACAAGCATTCAGTTTTTGTACCTCAATTACCATCAGCCTCCTCCAAACCAGCCAGTTGCTTATAGCAGGGTGAGGGGGTGTCTTGATTCGCAGCCCGGCACTGGTCAGCTCACGGGGAGGGGCAGTCTGGCTTCTCTCTTTCTGGACCCCATGTGGTCTATCATAGTTGATGGTTTTGCAACACTTTCTTTTTTATCATCTTATTCTTTGTCCTAGGGACACAGGAAGAAATGTGAAACACATGAAATACTTAAAATCGGTTACTATTCACTCGATATGGCATGTTTTTATCTTGGCTTTCTTTCCCGTAGAGACAGCACTTCTGTGTGGAAGGGATTGTGTTGACTAAATGAATACCCTGTGTTTGGGGTAATCACTGTAGTTACTGCCTCCACAGTTCATTTCTTAGTTGTGCAGGCTGCCACACATTCAGAGGTATGGCATCTCCCACTTTTGTGTGGGTACCTGTCCCGCATCCATGGTTACACAGCACCACTCTGTCCTTAAGCCCCCACAGGGCCTGGCATGGTTTCTCCATGGCTGCCCTTTCTCTGTTCCCTACGCTGCCTGCAGGGTAGGCTGTGTGATCACTGTTTATACAGTTTGCTGCGCACTGTGCTTAGTGTGAATAGTCCAGAATCCTCTCATGCCAGATATTGCCATCAAATTAGTTTTATTTATTTCACAGATTTTTGAATGCTGCTGGCCAAAATTTTACCAAAGTAAATGATTTGGACAAGTGAGACAGTCAGGGTGTTATTTTAATCCTTTTCATTTTATAAGTGATGTAAGGAATTGATGCCTTATTCCCAGGGCTCTGCCACTGTCCTCCCTGGACCATCAACCCATGTCTTTTTGTGCAGCTGCTGTGTTGTTTTATGTGGTCCTGCTCAGAGCTATGTCACCATCCCAGAATACTGAGCTCTTAAGTGTTAGTGAGAGAGGAGATCACACTGACACATGTTGCATCAGTCTTGTGGTGTTAGACTTTTGTTGTTTGCTTTTAACTTTGCTAATCACTGGGACAGGTCTGGTGAGACACAGACTGTGTAGATGCCTATAGTCAGAGCTCCATGCACCCTTGGTGTGCAGCCAGTCACCCTGTTCTCTCACAGGACAGCCGATGGTGGCGGCTTGGTGGAGAAGCACTACGTCTTCCTGAAGAGACTCTGCCAGGTGCTGTGTGCACTGGGCAGCCAGCTCTGTGCACTGCTGGTAAGCGAGGGCTCTGTGGGGGAGCATTCAGAGCAGCAGTCCCAGGACCAGTGGTGGGAGTGGTTTTTGTTTTATTTTTCATTTGTTTTGCTGTATTGAGGATCAACCCCCAAACTTATATCCTCAGCCCTTTTTACTTTTTGTATTTTAAGATAAGGTCACCCTAAGTTGTTCAGGCTGGGCTCAATTTTGTGATCCTTTTTTTTCACTTTCCCAGATTGCTGAGGTACTAGGATTAGTTACAGGCATGTGCCTCCACACTTGGAATGTTGCCTTTCTTTAGCCAAAAGACAATATAAAATCCTTTCAAAAGAAATGTGTTTTGTGGTGCTTGGGATCAAACCCAAGACCTCACTGCATGACTGCAAGTGCTGTGCCACTGAGCCATACCCATAACCTGCGACTTTTGTGATAGTGTAAATTTTCTGTATTTATTGCTCCTTTGCTGCTTTCCTCCCCCCGAGACCTCCCAATCCTCATGATTAACCTGGACTCTTTTCCCCAGCAGGGTGGAGACTCTGATGTACAAACACCAGGGAATTTTGGAAAATACCTGGAATCTTTTCTTGCTTTCACAACCCACCCAAGTCAGGTAAACCTTATGCTGAAAACATCTAGATTCTTTAGTCAGGTAAACCAAAATCCAGTGGCATCCTGTGACATTAGCAGCTTCTGTATACAGTATGACGTATTAGCAGCTCCTGTCTCTAGGCCCTACGGCATGGCTGTAGGAGATATTTCAGTAAGAGGAACATTAGGTCCTTTCCAGAGCCTGGTATTATGCTGTCAGCCCAGCACCCACCCCCACACCCCTAAAAACCCACTAATATTCCAGAGATGTCAGGGGTGTCATGGGATTTGGTACTAAAGAGATTTTAAACACAAAAGTTTGATTGCGTTTTTATAAAGCTAGTTTCCTCCAGTTCTAAATTTTTATTTTATCATCCCAAGATTCCAATACTTTCTGTGACTGAGAAGAGAAAGTGGTAGAATTCAGGCCAGACACCCCAGTAACTACACCTGACCCTCAGCCTGTGAGGGAGCTCGCATTCCTGTAACGTGCACAGTCATTACTGGGCACTGCAGCAGAGGCAGTTTCCAAGTGTCAGGGAGATGTAGCTCCTAGGCTGAGTGAAGAATCTGGGTAAGTACAATTGACATTAAACTGAGATTTTTGTTTGTCTCTTGATTTAGTTTCTGCGTTCTTCAACTCAGATGACTTGGGGTGCCCTCTTCAGGCATGAAGTCCTATCTCGGGATCCTGTGCTGTTAGCAATCCTACCAAAATACCTTCGAGCTTCTATGACCAACTTGGTCAAGGTATAACAGGATCCTCAGCATGTGGAGTAGGGGTGAATGCACATTGAGGGCTTTGAGTAGCATTACTGATGGCCCTTTTTTGATCATTAAGAATATGCCCTTCCTTGGGCATATTCTCTTATTCTGCAGGAAGAAAGTGGTCTATACTGATTATTCTAACTGCTTTTCTGTATTGCAGAGCACTTGACTATCAGATATCAGGCTAGGAGCTAAGACGAGAGCATTGACATACAGAGTGATGTAAATGCTGTCCAGGAGTTAAAAGCACAGTGCTTTGGAGATACAGAAGAGTGTGGGGTTGGGAAGTGCCTAGGACAGTAGTGGCAGACCTACGGCACACATGCCCCAGCAGGCTGTTTGTATCATTGAAAGCTCTTAAAGGTTTGCCATCACTGGCCTAGGAAGAGGTGACACCTGGGGTGGTTTGTGCAGGTGAAGTCTGAGTCAACAAGGCAGATAAGCAGGGACTAAAGCCAAAGGCTGTTCACTGCCATGATAGAGCTGCTCATGAATTCTCTGCAGTCTGCTAAGAGCTCTTGAAGTTGCCAGATT
This sequence comes from Hydrochoerus hydrochaeris, assembly GCA_004027455.1. Classification (NCBI taxonomy): domain Eukaryota; kingdom Metazoa; phylum Chordata; class Mammalia; order Rodentia; family Hydrochaeridae; genus Hydrochoerus; species Hydrochoerus hydrochaeris. The sequence continues at coordinate 66,726 of PVLA01006490.1, read as the reverse complement.
CTTTATCTGTAAATCATGAGAATGAGACATATTTAAATGTCCTCTTACTGCTCAAGGAATTCACTTAGCGCATGCATGCGCTGTGTCCTAATTCTCTGGCATAGCTGGAATGGTGGTGCACACCTGTAATCCCACAACTTAAGAGGCTGAGGCAAGAGGCTCTTGGGTTCAAGGCCAGTCTAGGATACACCGCGAGAGCCTGTCTCAAAAGAAAGCAAAAAATAAGAATAAATAATTGCAGCATGGTCTTCAGTATTTTTTGAATGAAACATACATAATTTTTCTACATATTTATTCCTAGTATTCAGCATTTAACAAGACAAGTAGTTTTCAATTCTTTTCTTCCCTATTGCATGCCAGATTATACTTCATACTCATAGATCCCAAATGAATTTGAGGATTTAAAGTGTCACCTAAAAGTGTTCCCACTTTCAGAAATACTGGAGCCAGGAGCAGACTATATCCAGAGTAGAACAGTACTATAGTTACCTACTGTGACATGTCTCACGTAAACCGTTGGCTCTTCTTAAATAAATCAAGGTGCTTGAGCCCCTTAAGCACTTGTTTTCTCTCCTAGCAATTGCTTTTCTCTTCCCAGATGGGTTTTCCTTCTAAGACAGACAGTCCAAGCTGTGAATATTCCCGATACGATTTTGATAGTGATGAAGACTTCAACGCCTTCTTCAACTGTAAGTGACACTGGCCTGGGAGCCCTCCAGCACTCTTAGAGTGGCATTTGGTGCTTATGAATCCTGGCATGTGACATTTGGGTTCCTAAAAAGGAGCCCTAGGTCTGGCCAGCAGCCTGCTTCAGGTCTTGTCTCCGCTTAAGCTCTGCAGAAGTGGGCCGGAACCGCATTATACAACAGTAAATTCCCATTCCCACTCCACGGACATGCTTTGCACATTGATGTTTGTGGGGGGGACTATCCATACTTAAGACACGTAGGATTAAATATCATCTTACTAAGTGTGTCTTTCTTCCCAGAAAGAGAAAACCTACTATATCCTAATATCCTAACTCTGTTCTGGTTTTCTATAGCCTGGTTTTCTTTCCTTTTTAAAATTCCTTTATTGAGATAAGTTTCATTTACTATATAATTCCCCCATTTATAGTGTACAATCTAGTGGTTTTTAGATTTCCAGACTTGTGTGACTACGCTGACAAATTAATTGTAGAATACTTTCATCACCCTCTAAAACTCTTTATGTCCACTAGGAATCATGTTCCAGTGTCTTCTCCCAGCCCTGGGCAACCAAAGATCTATTTTCTGCCTTTATGTTTTTCCTATTGCAAACATTTCATATAAATGAAATAGAATATGTGGCCTTTCATGGCTGCCGTCTTTCACTTAGCATTAATGCTTTTAAAACTCATCCATGAGGTAGCTTGGATCAGCACTTTGTTTTTGATGTGTAGAGATACCACATCTTATTCATCACTTCACCAACTGATGGATATTTGAACTTTTTCTATTCTTTGGCTGTTACAGATAATGTTCCTATGACCATTTGTGCACATATTTTTGTGTTTCTCTTAGGTATATAACTAAGAGTCAAACTGCTAGATAATATGACAGTTCTGTGTTTAATATTTTCAGGAAGTGCCACGTTATTTTCCCCAACAGCTGCACCGTTTTACTCACGACCTTGCGCTTGCCACACCAGCGCTTGTGCCGCTGAGCTAAACCCACGGCCCATCATTTTACATTCTTTCCAACCTGATTTCATTTTAATTCCAACAGAAATGGAAGGCTAGTTTTTATTTGCTACTTACAGCATCTGGCAGGTAAAACACCTTCCAGAGATTATTTTAGCATTTTCTGGATTCATTAATTCAGTAAAGCACTACTGAGTAACTGTTAGATTTAGAGCAGGGGCCTGCAGCAGCTTGTCTGTTCACTTCCCCTGGGTTGGATAAATGACCAGAAATCCACCTGGTGCCCACCAGACATAGTCACACATTGCATCCTTCCTGTGCAGCCTCCCGAGCCCAGCAAGGAGAGGTGATGAGGATGGCGTGTCGTTTGGATCCCAAGACCAGCTTCCAGATGGCTGGGGAATGGCTAAAGTATCAACTGTCAACTCCAGTTGATTCTGGAGCTATAAACTGTAAGTTCTTTTCACTGCTGGACATTAATGCAGTAGTGTACCAAACCCATATGTGGGAAATAAACCTTTGTCATCCTAATACTCTCACAAAGTAGCTTTTGATTCCATCCTGGGAAGTGGACATTTCAGTTTGCTCACACAGAGAAAACAGAGAACACTACATTTTAAGTATGTTTAAATCAGGGTAAAACCTATCAGCTTTGCCTTCATTTTTCTTTCCTAACAGAAACAACAATTGTTGTTAATTTTACTGCTTCGCTTCAGGGCCCCTGTCTTGCCAAGTTGTATATCTAGACCTAGGTTTTGAAACTTTTCCTCTGAGTACGTGCATAGCATTGTTAGTAAATTTCCTATTAGGAACAGTACAGGCCCTTTCGGTGTCACTCAGCGCCCCAGGTCATTTGGAAAACCATACTCTATACAAAATGGGAATAACCTCCTCCTACCCAAATGCATCAGCCCATTATCTGTATTTCTTCTTGTCTCACTAATGCATGTTACACACAGCAGGATTAGTAAAGCAGAAAAGGGTGAATTAAGTAGTGTGAGTCACAGTCACTGTTTAGAAAAGTTCCATAGCAACTACGGTCATTTCCAAGTACACTGATTATTTGACCTGAGACTTACTTAGCAGTCAGGTTTACAAACTGCTGCTGAAGATCAGTGACAGTGGTAACTTGAAATTTTGAGGAGACCCAGTTATGTTGCATTAAGATACAACTAATAAGTACTGCGTGGAAGCAAGAAGGTAGTGGACACATCTTTTTGTCTATGTCTGGCTGTTTGAGCAGTGTGCTTTGGTCTTGTTTGTGAATTTGAAGGAGGACACAGTCTTTACAGATGTTATGAGGTTATTGGATATGAAGCTGCATTTCATAGCTTACAACTTTTCTCTGGTGGGACAGTTATGGTCTCAAATATTTTAATAATTTAGATTCTCATGGGCAGATTATAAAGGTGGGAGAGAAATTAATTACATGCATATCCTCAACAGACAAGGTTCCCAAGGAGGAATTCAGACAGCTCTTTGTTAGAGATAGAAACAGGATATTAACCCTTCTCTGTCTTCAAACATGTCACACTTAGTCTAGTAGATAAATGCAAGCCAATCTCTCTTAAGGCTTGTTTTATTTATGGTACTAGGGATTTAACCCAGAGCCTACTTCTCTAACCTTTTATTTATTCTTTAAATTTTGAGACTGTCTCATTTAAGTCACTAACTGCCCAGATGTGACTGGAACTTGTAATCCTCCTGCGTCAGCCTCCCGGAGCACTGGGATTATAGATGTACACTTCCATGCCCACTTTCACTTGGTCTTTTTTGCCCAAGCTATAAAGTGTTAGTTATTTTCCTTCAACTCTGAGTTTCCCAGGTGGTCCCTGATGCTCTGTTGTCTCCATCTTATGCAACCCTGCCTTGCTGATAGGCATTTGCTATGTTTTTCAAAGCCTGTTCCCCTGCAGCTGGAACTGGTGAGGGAACTCTCTGCTCCGTCTTCTCGCCCTCCTTTGTGCAGTGGGAGGCCATGACGTTCTTCCTGGAAAGTGTGATCAACCAGATGTTTCGGACACTAGAGAAAGAAGTAAGTAACATTTCCTATGCTGCCTGAAGAATGGTGATTTCTGGTTATCTGGTACAGAGCAAAAAGAAAGTCTGTGGGCCTGCATCTCACAGAAGAGGGCACTGAGGTTAGAGGAGTGAAGTAACCTATCCCCGTTCAAACTGCTAGCAGAGGGCAGAGCTGGGACCAGAACTTAGGTCTTCTTGACACTGAGACCTACAGCATTTAACACCAGGAGCCACTGCTGCAGGGAGGACAGTGAAGGGGTTTTGAACTGCCTGACCCTGAGAGGCAGTGGTCATCTGTGTCTGTCCCAGTTCATGGCAGGTGGACCAGAATGTTCTCCCTTTGAGGAATGATAGGTGGTTAGGCCTGTTCTTTGTACTCATGTCACGTGTCACCCTTCTCTTTGAACATTACTGTAGCTGTCACTATAGTTAACTGGATAACAGCATACATTTTGTTAACCAAAATAATTAGTTCACAGCTGGTTTTGGAGTAATTGCCTCTTGGTTTATTCTAGGTCAGTTGTGAAAAGGATCTCTCGTGCCTAGAAGATAGGTGGTAGTGTACTTCCCTTGAGAGACAACAAATTAGATCTCAGGGTACTTCCCTTCCTCTGCTTTACATTGGTTCACGTCACTTTGAAATGATGGCATTCTGTGTGTTCCAAAACGCAGGAGAAAAGACTGCCTGGAGTCTCTATTGTATTCTATTCTATTGTTTGTATGTATGTATGTATGTATTTACTCATTTGTTTATTTATTGGTGCTGGGGATCAAACTCATGACCTCACCATTTTATTTATTTATTGGTATTGAGGATCGAACTCATGACCTCACACTTGCCAGGCAGGCCCTTCACGCCACTGAGCTGAATCTCCACCCCTCTCCATTTTATTATTAAGTTGAACCTTAGACAGATTGGTTTCCATTTATCTAATAGGCCCAGACTGACACACAGTATCAAGAAAGCCATGTATCAAGACCAAGGCAGTGGCTGTTCTCTTCCTATTTTTGGTGTTTAAATTAGACATGTTCACCAGATACGCACATGTGGATGTGATCTTGTTTGAAAGTAGGAGAATGGAATGTGCAGGGTTTCCTCGCATTTGCCCTCAAGCATGTGAAGGCCTGCTAGCATTTGAAGGAGGAAGATACCTGGTTGCTTGCAAGCTGGATTTTACTGTAAGCCTTTTTTCCCCTGTGTTACTGGGATTGAACCTAGGGCTAGTTCGTGTTAGGCAAACGCTCTCCTGTTGACCTACATCACAAGCTCACTATAAAAACCCTTTAGTATGAGTGATATTTGGTCAAAATACCAAATACTAGTTGGTTTAAAAAGTATTCTGAGAAGTTTGGACTGCATATAGGAGAGTTCTGGGTGCTAATACTTGTCCTTGTCAGCAACTAAAATCACTTCCTTTTTTCTCCACCAAAATTAAATTGTTCACAATGAAGCATTTCTCTAAGAGAGATGAGTATATAAGTAATACTCATATATAATGAAATTACACAGGTACTTGTTGATGAAATTGTGTAATGTTACGTGTCCCCAGGGATTACACGTGACATCTCAGCCTACACAAATCTCATTTACAGCTGTCCACTTGTGCCTTGGCATAATGTTACCTGGTCCAGGTTTGCAGACTGCCTCAATGGTCTACTCCACTTAAGTCACCAGCTCAACTTTTTCTTGGGTTTATTTACTCTTCATTGAAAGGTTTGAGTCAGTTTCTTTGGCTAAAAAGGTTTATAGTGGCATTATCTGAGCATATTTGTTGTTGTTGTTTCCCCCTCTTTTTGGAGATGGAGTCTTGCTATACAGTCCAGGTTGGTCTCAAATGCATGGCAGTCCTCCTGCCTCAGCTTCCTTGGATGTAATTCTAATTCTAATAACTTCTTATTCTGTTTTTGAGATAGGGTCTCACTATGTAGTTCAGCCTGGCCTTGAACTCACTGTGTAGTCCAGACTGACCTCAAACTCACAGCAGTCCTCCTGCATCACCCTCCTGTGTCCCAGATATTGCAGATGCAATACCCCAAAAAAATGCCACATTTTGAAGAGGAGGATCAATTTGCCTGCCCAGATAATAAATTATAGAGCATCCAATAATTTTCCTTGTCCCCTTAAGCCTCCCATGCACTGTGCTGGGGATTGAATCTTAAAGCCCAAGAACACTAGACAAGCACCTTACTACTGAGCAGTGTTCTCAGCCATCGTATTTCAAAGTAGTATGGTACTGGCATTAGGCATAGCGTGTCAAGATAGATAAATTAACTCAGAAATAACCTACAATGTACATAGGCAGGCCAAAGACTAGAAGGATTGAATTATTTAATAAATAACTATTTGGACAAAAGGGGGAAAAGAGTAATCACTAAAAAATTAATGACCACTATATATGCTTTTAAACTGTTTTTTTTTTTTTTTTTTTTTTTTTGAGACAGGGTCTCTATGCCGTTCAGGCTGGCCTTGAGCTCACTTTGTAGCCCAGGCTGGTCTCGAACTCGCAACAATCCTCTTGCCTCAGCCTCCCGAGTGCTGGAATTACAGGCGTGAGCCACCACACCCAGCTGCTTTTACACTCTTAAAACTTTTTTAACTCAAAACTATTAAAAGGCAAACTTGGAACAATATTTGCAATAAATTTGAGATTGATTTCCTTAATATAAAAAGTATGTAGCTCTGAAACATGACCTATAGAGAATGATTGACCCCACAACTTTGTCACACAATTCAGTGATACCTAGTCGAAGTTATCTATGCCAACTTCACTCTAAGATCTATGCTGTAAAGAAACCTAGTGTACTTACAGAAATACAGTGTATTCATAAAAGGCTTTTGTATTAAACCAAGAGGAGAAAAACAAACAGCAACCAGCTGCAGAACCAGTTAATAGAATGTACTTAATGTGTGCTAGAGCAGTGTAAGTGGATAAGGGCTCCACTCGGAATAAGGATGAGTCTTATTGAAACATGATGTGAATCCAAAACATCTAACCACAAAACAGAATGCATAGCACTGTGTAGTCAGGAATGTGCACACGTATGGCAAAAGTACAATGGAATTGTAAACTCTATGACTTTGTGAACACAAACCAGTGGGAGAGGCCCCTTCCAGGGCTGAAAAGAAAGTTCTGCACAGAGCATCTCAGTTCTCTGCTCCTTCCCGCCTTCCTATATCCCTAATGTCATAGTCATGAGAGCAGGCACATGAGGGTCAACAGAGTCCTGTGATACCTTTTTATATGCCTGGAGTTTTCACAATAAAATTATTCTGTGCATTGGAATAAAAAACACTAGAATCCAGTGGAGACATACATGAAAGTCACAGATAATGCATGGAAGGGAAGCTAACTGTAGCTAGCATCTGAAAATGTGTTCAGACTTTAGTTTGCCTGGTAAGTCAAGGTTTAAGGGAGTAATAGGCACATTGCATAACGAACCTATTGATAAAGCCTATAAAGAAGAACAACACTGAAATAGTCATCACACCTTTTGACCCAACATTGTGAGCCAGGCCCAAAAGTCTCGATAACTGAAGATTCAAAGAAAGTATTTCTTAATGATATACATTATTTGCAATAGTGGAGAACCAGAAATATTCTCCAGACAGTGGTACATCCCTAATGTGGCACAGTCTGGCTATGCTTAGAATTTTAAAAAATTGGAGACTGGCAGTGTAGCTCAGCAGCACAAGTGCCTGCCTAGCAAGTGTGAGGTCATGAAGTTCAATCTCTGGTACAAAAAAAAAAAAAAAAGAATTTTAAAAAACAATATGTAAAATCATATATCGTAACCACGCTGAGTGGTGGCTACCCTGTCAGCCTCCTTTCCATGTCTGTCTTGTAGGCAATCCCTGTCAACGATGGCATAGAGCTATTGCAGATGGTCCTGAGCTTTGACACGAAGGACCCACTCATCCTGTCCTGTGTCCTGACTAACATCTCAGCACTCTTCTCCTTTGTTACCTACAGGCCAGAATTCCTGCCTCAAGTCTTCTCTAAGGTAAAGCCCACTTTCTTGATATTCTCAAGCTAATTGTTATTGATAGCTTTTTGAAGGTTGGTGAGGCAAACTAATAAACACTCATATGTGTTTTCATTTGTCATGTTTCCCAGTACTCCAGCCCCGTGCTAGAACGTTACCCTCTGGCAGCTCTGTGGGAAGAATGGCACATAAGCAGATGCTGTACCCATGTGCTCTTGCAGTTAATGAGCTTACACAGTGGGAAGAAGAAGAGAGGAGCTGCAGGAGGGAAGCCCATGGTTGGGATCAGGGTCCGGAGAGGAAGGAAGAGCGTGGACAGGTCTCAGGTTTCCCATTTTAGACGAGGTGGACAGCAGAGCCTCTGCCTGAGTAAGAATACTGGATCAGGAGAGAGAGCAAGAGTCAGAAGAGGTGATAAGGATAGCAAAAACATCTTGGCGGAGAAAACTCTCTCTGGATTAGTTACTTGAGTTTGAACGTCTAGATCAGAGTTGGGTGTAGTGGTACATGCCTATATTCCCAGCTGTCAGGAGGCTGAGGCAGGAGGATTGCTACAAGTGTGAGGCTAGCCTGAACTGCGTAATGAGACCCTATCTCAGAAGAAAAAGAGAGAAAGTCTTGAACCAATAGTGGCAAATCTTGTAGAGCTTTCATTGAGAACAAACAGCGTGCTGCACCACAGATGCCTTCAGTTCACCACCACTGGTCTAAACTCTAGAAAACAATGAGATACAGTTTAGATATTGTCCATATTTGCAGGTATAACACAATCCCAATAAAAATATCAGTAGTATTCCTCACAGAATACTGGAAAAACTGGAAAAAGCCATCCTAAAATTCATGTGGAACCAGAAGAGAGCCAGAATAGCAAAAGCAATCCTGGGGAACAAGAGCAAAGCAGAAGGCATCACAGTCCTGAACTTGAAGTATATTACAAAGCTGCAGTGATTAAACAGCATGGTAAAAATAAACAGCCTGATACCAGCAAAAAAAACAAACTTGAGAATTAGTGGAACAAAATAGAGGACTTAGAAACAACCCCAGGAACATTCAGCTGTTTGATCTTTGACAAAGGAGCCAAAACTATACAGTGGAGGAAAACAGCTTCTTTGATAAATGATGTTGGTAAACTGACTATCCACATGCAGAGGATTGAATCTGGACCCATGTCTCTTACCATGTACTAAACTAAAAGCAAAGTGGATCAAAAAATTAAATGCTGAAACAGAAACAACCTGTTGGAAGATAAAATAGGTAAATTCTTAAAAGTCATTGATGTAGGCTAAGACTTTCCAAACAGAATCCTGGTTATACTGAAAAGAGAACCAAAATCAACAAATGGAATCAGATCAAATTAGAAGGCTTCTGCATAGCAAAAGAAACAATCAGCAGAGTTAAAAGACAGCATACAGAATGGGAAGGCATCTTTATGAGCTATTCCTTGGATAGAGGACTAATATCTAGACTATATAGATAATTTTGAAAAATTAGAACCCCCTCAGAAATAAAAGTCCTAATCAAAAAATAGGCAATTAAAATGAATAGATACTCATCAGAAGAAGAGGTACAGCTGGGCGCAGCAACCCCAACATTCAGCAGGCTGTGAGTTCAAGGCCAGCATGAACTTCATAGTGAAACTCTCTCAAAAAGACAAAACAAAAGCTTCTTTTCCTTAAGAGGACTCATGGAACAATAATCAAGAGGCAGTCTCCAAAAAAAAAAAAAAAAAGAAGAAGAAGAAATGGCCAATAAAAACATGAAGAAATGTTCAACATCGTATCACAGTGGTACATTTTTGATGCATATATTATAACAGCACGATTCATAACAGCTAAATTTTGGAAACAACCTATATGTCAACAGATAAATGGATAAAGAAATTGTGGTCTTTATACATAAAAGAGTCCTACGCTGCCATGAAGAAACATAAACTTGAGTTATTTGTAGGAAGATGGATGCACACATTGAGACTTAATATTTAAGTGGAATAAATCAGACCCACAAGCTTACATATCCCATGTCATCTCTTATATGAGAAAGCCAAATTATAAAGAGACAGCAAACTAAAAGACAGATAATAGGAAGTAGGGAGATCTGTCTCAACTGGGTAAGAGACCAAGAGTTGCAGGGAGTGGGAGGGATAGGGGATGAGGAATTAAGGTGTATTGTGTACATGTGCCAGCTCTACACAAGGAATAGGAACATTAGTCTTCAAGTGTGTACTAATAGAACAATAATTGTTTTTAAAATTAAGGCATAGAAGTTTCAAGACTAGAAGAGAAGTCTACCGAGAATGTGTGTGTAGAGTTGGGGGATGTGTGTGTCTAGCAGGGAACCCGGGGGATCGTCATCACTGGAGGAAGAGTGGGAAAGATGACAAGCCCTAAAGAAGGAAGAAAACATTGTGTCCTAGTCCAGCAGAACTTCGGAAGAGTAGACTTACATTTTGGAACAGGAATTCTCTAAGAGTTGGACTGCTCGATGGGTTGTTTAGACTCTTGCATGCGATTCTGTCACAGTGGCTGACCCAGCAGTCGTTCTGCATATTGTTAAGGGATGAAGGGAAGTTGTAAAATGATTTGGGAAGGTAGATTACCCAAATTTGTGATGAACAGTAGAAGAGAGTGTTGCTATAGTTGGATTGTTTGAATGATGGCATGCATAAAACGTTTTGATGGCAAAATTGTAAATCTCAAGCTTCTTGCAGGAGTAGCTGAGAAAATGGACATTTAAAGGCTTGTAACACTAGTAGGAAGCTATTTGGTATTGTTAGTGAAAACACATTTCTGGGATTTTGTTGGAAATTTCATGATAACTATTTTAAAATGCATGAGTAACCTTTTCTCTCTCTTGGTCTCTCCCCTTAGCTGTTTTCATCTGTCACTTTTGAAAGTATTGATGAAAATAAGGTAAATAAATACATAAGCATTAATTAAACTAGCACATTCTAAATCTTTGGAAGCAGAAGTGTGGATGGCAATATTTAATCTAGATTTGTATGTAGTAGGGTGGGTTAGGAGAAGCAGGAGGTTATCACAGGGTGTTTTGCCCTAGAGAGGAAATCATTGTGAATTTGCCTGGGAGTGGGATGTTGATGTGACTCTGCATACTATTAGTAACTTGTCTCAGTACTGACCCCAAGGTTGTGCAATTTCTCTTCCAGGCCCCTCGCACACGGGCAGTGAGGAATGTGAGGAGGCACGCATGCTCGTCCATCATCAAAATGTGCCGCGACTACCCTGAGCTTGTGCTGGTAAGCACCGACCCTGCTGCGTCACCTGCTGAGCTTGGTTATGCTTCTGTGTAAACGCAGTTCTCGAAACACTCCCAGAAAGGAAAATATGGAAACCATAGCTTTGCACAGAATGAGGCTTCTTAAGTAGAGTATCCTTTCAGTAGAGCAGTTAAAATTCAGGTGTGTTCCCTCAAAATGCATGTGTTTCATCCATGTGGGTCACTTGAGTTTCCCATTAGAAACGTATGACAGCTCTTTGCATGGGATGCCTGTAATTACTATTGCTAAATGACATGCTGAGCCTTGAGAAAAGCCAGATGAAAATTCCAACCCTTTGAGAAGTGGGAGCATTATTCTGGATAACAGATTACTCAGAAACCACTTTCTGATACACAGCACTATGTCTCTATGTAGGTAATTAACTTACAGTTGCCCGTGAAGATACTACAGTGCCGATGTAGAAATCATTTCCCACTTGTGCTGTAGGAGTTCCCAGTAACCCAAACACTTCAGGCAGGAACTGTCTTCTGCATAATTGCCTTGTTGCTCAGGCAAAAGAACGTTAGGATCCAATGACTGCCCTCCTTGGGGCTGCATTGCTACTGTTCCCTTCTTCCCTACAGTACCCACGTCTCCCTGAAGATCAGGATGTCATTAATGCTGGTTTTTCTCTTTTCCACAGCCCAGTTTTGACACGCTATACAGCCACGTGAAGCAGCTGTTCTCCAATGAGCTGCTGCTCACGCAGATGGAGAAGTGCGCTCTCATGGAGGCTCTAGTGCTCATCAGCAACCACTTCAAGAACTATGAGCGCCAGAAACTGTTCCTAGAGGAGCTAATGGCACCGGTGGCCAGCATCTGGCTTTCTGAGGATATGCGCAGGTGTCCGCAGCATTCATTGGGTGTCTGGGGCCATGGTGCTGTCGGTGATGTCTGAAGCCCTCTGAGAGTGGCCTTTTGTAATCCAACCTCTGAAAATGCCACCTCGTTTACAGAAGTGTAGCAGTGGTGGCAAAGGGTTGTGGGATGCAGAGTGAAATTCAAGGGGCCTGGGTTGCAGCAGGTGCACCTTTGGGGGAGATAAGAATGGCCTGCAAAGCCTGGGCAAAACAGACATTGTGTAGGACAGAAATGGTTTTCCTCTTTACCTTCTCAAGTTTGTCTACTGTTGAAGGCAGGCTGGGCACAGTGGTACATACCTGTAATCTCAGCACTTTGGGAGACTCAGGCAGGAGGATTGTAAGTTTAGGCCCAGCCTGGGGCTGGGCAGTTTAGTGAGATCCTGTCTCAGAATTTAAAAGGTGGGGAAGAGCAAGGCTGTGAATGTAGCTCGGTGCAAAGTCTTTGAGTTCAATCCCCAGTGCTGCCAAAAAAAAAAAAAAAAACCTTTTAATTAATATTTTTCACTCTTTTATAATTTATTTATTTATTTATTTAGAGACAGAGTCTTATCATGTGGTTCAGACTAGCCTTGAACTCACTATGTAGCTGAGACTGGCCTTGAACTCATGGCACTCCTCCTGCCTCAGCCTCCCAAATGCTGGGATTATAGGAGTGAGCCACCATGCCCAGCAAAATAATAAATTCTTAAATTGTTACGAACATTTGGGAGTAGAAATTTTAAGCCCTCAAATGATGGCTGGTAATCAGTAGGATTAAATTCACTGTAAAAACTGTATTTTGGGACTAGATAATCAGCCTCTTAGCCCTCGTGGAAGAAATTGTCCTTATTGAAAGTCAGTACATAAATGCTCTCTCCCCGCCATCCCACAGAGTGCTGTCAGATGTCGATGCTTTCCTTGCCTATGTGGGTGCGGACGTGGAAAGCTGTGACCCTGCCGTGGAGGACCCCTGTGGTTTCAACCGCGCTCGAGTAAGACTTCAGGGTGGGCAGTTGCGTGGGCTGCAGGCAGGAGCAGGATCAGCCATTGGTCAAGTTCCTCCTAGATTAGCTTTGTCTACACTAGTGTGACACCTGGGAGTCTCCACTTCTGAGCTTCTCCTTTCTTCTCTCCTTTGGTCTGATTTCTTGAGGTAATTCTCATACATCCTCTTTCCTGTGGAGTCATTCTTTTGGCTTTAAAATTCTCTAAGCTCTGAAGGGGTGGGAGGAAGCAGTTCTTCCCCATGGTCACTTTGTGCTGTTGAAGTCCTGACTGGTGGCCTGGCCCTTTATCTTCAAATAAGCATTGTTCCTTGCTCTATCAAGGCCCCAGTCACATTCATTAACCTGGAGAGACTTTGAAGAAGGCTGAGGGGAAACACTGCCAAGCTCCAGGCTGTAGGGAGCAGTGGCAGCCTGAGTATTTTGTGTTGGCCCATTCCTCCGCGCTGTCAGTGAGGGAGGGCATCAAGCCCTGGAAAGATAGCCCAGTCTTCCAAGTTGCAGGGAAGCTCCAGGGCCACCCTGGTCCTGAAAATGGCAGTGAAGGGACTGCTCCTGGACTTGCCCTTAGAGGCAGGGACAAAGATCTCATGGTGTGCAGAGGTGTCCTCTCTTTAGCCTGTCACTTTGGCCACACCGGTGAATGTATCTAACAGTGCTTTTGTGTTTTCTTTCCTCTTACGTTTATCTTCTTTCTTGCTTTCCTATAGATAAGCTTTTGTGTGTATAGCATCCAGGGTGTCGTGAAACGAACTTGCTGGCCTAATGACCTAGAAGAAGCCAAAGCCGGGGGCTTCATGGTTGGCTATACACCCAGCGGGAGCCCCATCTTCCGCAACCCCTGCACAGAACAGGTTCTGAAACTGCTGGACAATTTGCTTGCCCTTATAAGGTCAGTCAAAATAGTAGTTTCTCTGTGTTGCTTTTTCCTTTTTATAGTAAGGCTTTTCAAAGTTGTAATCTGACATTGTGACTTATGACAGTGGTAATGAGGGAGTAGGTCCTAATTCTTCGTAGAAGGGAGCTGTCTGTTCATTTTAAACATTACAGCTCACATTTGTGAAAGGCTTACATTCCATGGAAACCTAGGGGAACCTCGTGAGAGCTAATCCCAAAAGGGCCTTTTTCATTTTTTTCGAGACAAGGTCTCACTTTGTAGCCCAGATTGGTTTTGTACTCAAGGTGATTCTTCTGCCTCAGCCTCCTGAGTGTTGGGATTACCACTATGCCCAGCTCTAGCCGCTTTCAAAGTGGGGCTTCTCTGGGTGCTGTTCTGTGGCCTGATATGAGCCTAGCAGTGATGTCTGAACTCTAACAGACCAGATGTGTCAGAGAAAGGTATGACACATTTTAACCAGAGTCAAACCTGCAGCCTCCATTGTCATCTGAGCCCATGTCTAAAGGCAGAATGGGGGCTCCCTCTCCATGTAGCAGATCAGAATCTGGCTTTAGCAAGATTCCCAGGTGGCCTCTGTACACATTAAAGTTTCATCATTCCTGTTCTGGGTTATTTGAAATAACCCATTCTAGTCAGTGGGCGCTGCCAGGCTGGCTAGTTACTGCATGCATGTTTCATGATTCAGGGGTGCTGTCTAAAAGGAAAGACAGGTTTATGATAGTATTTAACTCTTGGCAAGAGTAGAATTTGAGTACCTTTTGTTGTTGTTGTTATTTATATTGTTAGTAGTAAATTTAGAAACACAATGAAAGTATGCCAGGATTGTTTTTTATGTCTCACAGAGTTTCTGATTTATACACGGGGTGCTTTTTTCGTGTTCTTTCTGGCATCTGACCCAGAGGTCCAAACAGTCTCACCTGGGCAGACCACATTGTCACATCACAGGGGAGCCTTCCTGACCACAGACACCAAAGCATAGGAACCAAAGGTTTTAGGGTAATGATTGACCAAATTAGAAGGCCACAGTGCCTGGCAGAGTTGGCATGCTGGTCGTGTTTCTGGAAATAGATATTTTATTCTGATTTCAAAAGAAGATATTTCAATAAAGAGATAGACTTGTATGTTGACAGTAGCAAAAGTAGTCAAGGAAAGGCTGATTTCCATCTTGATGGTTTTGAAACCCAAAAGTTCTGTAGCTTAGACACATGGGGAAAAGATGACATTGTATGTCTAGAGACTCGCTGGCCAGGACTTTTTTAGGCTTGTAGCCAAAATCCACATCGGAAAACTAAACCTAGAGACAACGTTCATTCCTGATTGGGTGAGGTGCGCCCAAGGCAATAGTACCTTTATTATCTTGATATTTTTCTTAGAGTTCAATAGTTTTAGAAAATGATAGTACTGCCCACCTATAATCCCAGCACTCAAGAGAATGGCTGAGAGCTCAGTGCCAGCCTGGGCTACATAGTGAGTTCAAGGCCAGCCTGGACTGCATAGCAAGACCCTGTCTCAAAAAAGAAAAGAAAGTAAGATCTTCAATAATAAATTAATTTTATCTAAAAGTTTTTTGAGTTTTGTTTGTTTTTTGGTATTGGGACTCATGACCTTGCACTTACCAGACAGCCACTTGTGTCACTGAGCTATATCCCCAGTCCTGTGTCTTTATTCTATAAGCAGTTTTCTACATTTTTACTTTTTGTTCTGATTGTTTTGTTCCAATTTTTGGAAACAGTCTCACTGTGTTGCTCAAGCTGGCCTTGAACTTACAGTTCTCTTAGCACCTGTTTTGGATCCAGCTTTTGAACCAACTGCATTCCTGATGTCCCATCTAAAATCACAACTGAAAACCCCTCAGAACATCAGAGTGTTAGCTCAAGGTTAAAAGAATTATACTTGGATTCAGGTTTTTGGGCTCTGATGTTGTCTTGCTGTCTTGGAATTTGGTCTCTGTGCGCCAGCCTCCTGGGTAACTGCAACTACATCTTATGACACGGTGCCCAGCTCTCTTACAGTTTAAATTTCTTTGTTCCAAACTAAGACACAAGCCAGGCCTGGTGGTAAATGTTTGTATTTCCAACTTGTTGGGAATTTGAGACAGTGATCCCTTGACCCCATGATTTAAGACTGGCCCAGGCCGCGTAGTGAGGCCCACTGTCACACACACACACAGAGAGAGAGAGAGAGAGAGAGAGAAATATACACGCACATTAGCAAGTATGGTAAACATTTAAACTGATAAGATCGTTAGCAGTGTCAAGCATTATGGTATCACATCTGGAAAACAACTGCATGGACTGCATTTTTATGTGCCTGACAGTGCAGTAGGGTTTGTCTACACCAGCACCTGCACACATGCATAGCTGTCTGCGGTGCTGTGTCACAGCTACTTCATCTCTGGGAGACTTTCTCAGTTCCATTACTGTCAGTCTTGCAGGACCACTGTCCAAGTGACACACTGTTGACCAGCATCCTTCTGTGGCACATGATTGTACTCAACTGGCATGCGTCACATCTGTGCACCCAAAGTGCTTTCTGATTACCTTTATGAAGAGACATCAGCAATCATGCACCCACTGTGGCTCTGTGCATTCAGTGGACCGGAGCAGGGGCTGTACCTGTCAAAGGGACCTGGGTTGGGTCTATGATCCCAAAAGACAAAGTCGATTACTGCCCTTGGAGGTCACTATGGTGGGGGACAGGTGTGTGTTGGGACCGTGTTCCTCCCAGCGGCTCAGAGCACCTTGACAGGTTCTGTTCTTAAACAGAGACTGAACCTGAAAAACAGGGCACCTTAACACATGTTTTGGATCCAGCTTGTGAACCGACTGAAAACCCCTCTGAACATCAGAATGCTAGCTCAGAGTTAAAAGAATTATACCTGGATTCAGGTTTTTGGGCACCTATGTTGTCTTGCTGTCTTGGAATTTGGTCTCTGTGTTCACTGGTCTTCAGTGTTCATTACTATTTATCTAGTCATCACTTCCCCCGGTCTTGGACTGCCCAGTGTCTGTACCCTCTCTGTCCCCAAGTAGTAGCATTGATGGGGTTTGTCCATGTGGATGGGGACATTACCGAATCATAAGGTCAAACCCACTATCTCTGCTGCCACTGACTAGGACATGTAACGTGTAGTCCTTGTTTCTTTCAGAACCCACAACACACTGTACGCACCAGAGATGCAAACCAAGATGGCTGAGCCTTTTGCCAAAGCCCTGGATATGCTGGAAGCAGAGAAATCTTCTATATTAGGTAAGAAAACTGTATCCTCCAAGCTCACCATATCTCTAGTGGGCTTCTCCAAAGCATCGGTCTACCTTCAGCCCATCCGCCTTAATCTGGCTCTATTTTAACAACCTGTTTGTTCAGAAATGCATTTGTGGAATTCCCAAGGCTCTAAAGGACAACTGTTCACTTCATTACCTTAGCACACAGAGGTCTTCTCAGGCACTTTTCCCCAGCCAGCGTCTCCTTCCGTTTAACCAGTATGCAGTGGTGGGTATTAGAGCTGTGAGATCATAAATAAACCATGGCTTTTAACAAGCAAAAAGATATACTTACTTGCCTTTCAAATATATACAATCAGCATTTTTAAAGTAATAGAGTAGGGTCCAGGGATTTAGCTCAGCGGCATAAGCTCCTGCCTGACAAGGTCGTGACTTCGATCCCCAGTTCCAAAAAAATAAAAAATAAATAAATAAAGTAATAGAGTATAAACCACTCTTCCTATTTGTCACCTTAATTAGAATACTACTTTAACTCATTTTTCCCATTGACAAAGTATGAAAATAACTGGCAAATAGTGATGCTGGTATTTGCTAAGAAAAAAGGTGGCAGGGCTCTGTGGCAGTGCTTATTGGGAGACCCAACCCAAATCCTCCTTAGGAAAGAGATTGGAAAAGAGGAAGAAATATGCTTCCTGTAAAGTCCTGAAGGATGATTGGCAACTGATGAGGCCAGGAAAGAAGCTGTGTTGGGCAGGCAGAGTGGCAGAGCCTAGGTCCTGAGGCAGGCTGCAAAGAGCTTGGGATGGCCCGAGAATGAGGAAAAGAATTTGGAACTGGTGCTCTGGTAGCAGGGCTGGGGAGATGGTTAGCAGCCAGAGCTGGTAGCATCAAAGCTGTCCAGCCCCCATACCCATCCTCTGCAGCTTTAGGCTAATCCAACACAGCCCCTGGTGTCTGTGTGCCCAGCATGGCTTCAGCCTGGCTCTGACTGTGATCAGGCCACCAGCGAAGTTAGCTAGAGGGAGAGTGCTCCCTTGCCTGTCCAGAGCACTTGTCTGTCTGTCTTTGCACAGGTGGTCCTGGATCTTTTCCCTGAGTACCACTGCACTTAAAATCTATATTGAGAGAAAAAAAAAATCCTCTGTTGAAGGCACCAGTTAAAGCAGAACTCCTAAAATATATATTGCCATTAATACAAAAAAAGGGTTTGGTTTCACACATACAAAAAGAGGTTCCCTAAATTGGTGGGTACCTTACAGAGGGTTCCTTTTGTGCTGTCACTGTACGTTTTGGTACAGATCCCATGGGGGGAATGGGGATCCCGAGTCCAGTCTGGAGTACTGGGTCCTTGAGTAGTGTCCACCTTTGCTTACTAAGGGAGGGTGACCAATCACCTTAAGTAAAAGGTCTTCGTGCCTTCAACGGGTAGAGGACAGCCAGTTGCTTTGTGGACCTCATAGGTGCACACAGGTGCACACCCGAGCCAGTCTGACCACTGAAAGGCGCTGTTCTTTGCAACACCTGACCCGGCCTTCTCTGCAGGATTACCTCAGCCTCTCTTAGAACTCAATGACTACCCTGTCTACAAAACCGTCCTGGAGAGGATGCAGCGTTTCTTCAGCACCCTGTATGAAAACTGGTAAGAAACCTCACTGCCTCTCCACACCAGCTTCCCGGGATATGTGTGTCCAAGGCCTGCGGTGTTAACCTCTATGTAGAAGTCTAGTGTACAGCTGAGGTAGATGAGATTTTGAAGGGACATAGATAACACTAGTACTGAGTCACAGTGGGCGGCCCACTTTTTTATGTTCCCCTCTTTTGTCATTGTCATGAGCCTCACAGTCCTAGCTGTGACTTGGTGTGTCATGCTAAGTTGGCTGTTTCTGGTGCATAAAATCTGGAGACTAAATAGAGGGATGTAGGAGGCTGCTGGCCAGCACTTGGTCTGTGAGCCCTGGGTGTGGCCTGTGTGGGCACACAACAGGCCTGGGCTTTGGCCTCGATGAACCCCTTGGTCCAGTGAGCCAAACCAATCCACTGCTCCATGGTGAGCCCACATTCCCTAAGAAAGACCTGGGTTACCAACATCTGGCTTTACATAGAAGATTGGTTCATATCTTTAAAGCTAAGGTTCTTTTAAGAAATTAATACAATTGCTTATCTAGCTAAGCATTCTTACTGTGAACTAGAGGTGAAATCCTGGGGCAGTCAGGGCCAGCTGCAGCAGGTATGAGGTTTGTCACTGCTGACGATCTGTCCCACAGCTTCCACATCCTCGGGAAGGCTGGCCCCTCCATGCAGCAAGACTTCTACACCGTGGAGGACCTTGCCACCCAGCTCCTTGGCTCAGCCTTCGTCAACCTGAACAACATTCCCGACTACCGCCTGAGACCCATGCTGCATATCCTTCCCGGAATCTGAAGTCCTAGATAACCTAAATAAAGTCAGCAAATTAGGAATAGGGAGCAGGGAGAGGAGGGAAAGGGACAGTGAATCCAAGGCAAGCCATCATCCCATGAAAGAAAGGAGGACTGCGGGACGTGGCGGGAAGAGTGTAGGTGTCCTTTGGGCTTCAGAGCTCATTTGAGTATTATAAGCTTTTCCTTGGGGGTAAAACTTTACTGCCCACCATTTTATTTTGCTTTGTTTTGTTGAGATGAGATGAGATTTTGTTGTTTTCTTTCCCCCAGGCTGACCTTGAACTCCCAGACTCACAATAGTCCTCTAAATTTTTTACTAGTCCATATGTGTAATACCTAGTGATCACATTCATCATGCGGATTTGGTCCATGTTTACAGCACATCTTAGTTCTTTCTACATCCCCTTTCCCTCTCCTCCCCCTCAAGTGGTCCTCCAATCTCAGCCTCCTAAGCATTTGGAATCACCAGTGCACACCCCTGTGCCCACTTAGGTGCTTCCCTTTAAAAGAAGTACTTGAGCCAGGCCTGGTGGTGCATGCCTATAATTCCAGCACTCAGGAGGCTGAGGCAGGAGGATTGCCATGAACTCAAGACCAGCTTGAGCTTCCTACTGTGTTAAAGGCCAGCCTGAATCACATAGTAAGACCCCATCTGAAAAAACCAAAACCAGACAAATGAAAGAATACTTACGTAACCCTGTATTCTTTCAGCCTGTTTTGTTTATTGGTTTCTTGGTTTTGTTTTTGACAGGGTCTCCCTCTGTAATTCAGGTTTACTGTGTAGCCCAGGCTGGCCTTGAACTCATGGCAGTCCTCCTGCTCCAGCTTCCTGATTGCTAGAATTGTAGGTATGTGCTACCACGCCCAGTTTAAGTGTGTCCTGGTTTTTTTCCTCTCCCTACTTTTAGGCAACCCAGTGCCCATGATGTAGTTGAACTAAAAATGTATTAGAATCAAGTGCCCATGTAGCTCAACGTTTTAGGAAAAGAGTATGAAAATAGTCCTATAGGGCTGGGGTTTTAGCTCAGCAGCATAAGTGCCTGCCTGGCAAGTGTGAGGTCGTGAGTTCAATCCCTGGTACCAAAAAACAAAACAAAACAAAACAAATACTCCCATTAACACAAGTTGTTGGCACCTTGAGTCCTTTAGTGTTGGCTTTTCCCAGGGCTGGTGTCCACTGCCTTGCAGGGGAGGAACTCCTGCTCACACGCTAAGCTTCTTAACCTACCACCGCACGGGTCTTTGTGAAGCCTTTGGTGCTCTTCTGTCCCCCGGAGCACTATGAAGCCCTGGTGTCACCCATCCTCGGACCTCTGTTCACCTACCTCCACATGGTAAGGGGTCAGGACTGGGGCAGAGTGCTTGTGGCACTGGCTGCTCACATGTAATCTACCAGCCCTGTAGACTTGTCACTGATTCAGTGGCCCACAAGGCCCTGCCAGGTGCAGCCCACCCTGAGCTCCTATTCATGGAGGAGGCACAATCAGGGCAGTGTTGTAAAAATGCCAGCCATTCTGAGAAGAGAGAGGTTTCTTCTGCTGGACTCAGCATGGACAGGAACAGGGTTATAGAAACCATATCCCACTGGTTTTGTTTTTAGTGCTGGCCTCATGCATTCTAGACAGGTGCCTCACCACTGAGCTACATTCATCTTTTATCTTGAGACAAGCTGTCACTAAATTGCCTAGCTTGGCCTCAAACTTGTGGTCCTTCTGCCTCAGCCTCCCAAGGAGCTGAGATTACAGATGTGCACAGCCACACAGCCAGCTCCTTGTCTGTTTTGTACCTTTGCTGGGGTCTGTTAGGAAGCCCTGTCTATCATTGATACCTGAATCATCATTGGCTTATTTTTGTCATGAAGCAAACCTTAGATAATATTTGCTCTCGACCTTTCCCAGTCCTAGCACCTACTTCCTTTGTGTTTTCCCAGAGGCTTTCCCAGAAGTGGCAAGTGATTAATCAGAGGAGCCTGCTGTGGTAAGGAAACCCCCCCTCAGGTTGGGTGGGGAAAGAACAAGGGGCAAGGAGGAATTCTACCAATCCAGGGCTAGAGTGGCAACAAGCGAAAGTCATTCTCAGCCAAGGTGGCAGGTGACATTGGGCAGGCTGTGCATGACAGACTGGCTCTGAGATCCTACCGCCATAGGGGCTTCCATCACCTTATCCCAGCCAGAGTCACAGGTCAGAAGGGCCTTTGGTGGGCTCCTGCTGTCCTTTCCCAATCCGTATAGAACACAGAGTCAGAGGAAGCAGGAGGGCACCAAAGGGCTAGAGGGGGTTACTGCTTTCCAGGTCCTGTCTCTTTGCACCCTCATGGGATCTGGCTCCTTGGTTTTCAGCAGTGGAGAAGAGGAAGCTGTGGAGGAAAACCCCGAGTCTCAGGAGATGCTGGAGGAGCAGCTGGTGCGGCTGTTGACCCGCGAAGTCATGGACCTCATCAGTAAGTAGAGTCCAAGACCTGCAGTTAGAAATGGGTTTAGGTCAAGTACTGACCTGATGGCTGGAGACATGGCTCAAGCCCTGGTACCAAAACAGGGAAAAGAGCAGAAGCTAGCTAATTCTTGTCAACGTAAGGAAATTTTTTGGACTGTGAACTGGATAGTACAGCAAAATATGAAGCTGTCATGTCAATAGAAACTCAGATAATGTTTGGAAATAGCTTTCTATTTTTCATTAAAGTAGGGACAATTTTAAATTCTTGCACATGGAGGTTATTAATTTTCTTTTCTGCTTTTGGGGATGTTGAATGAAACAGCACTTGGTGATTTCATTGATTGGTGATGCAGAGTAGACGGGTCTATCAGTTGCCTCTGTCATTTTCTGTCAGGATTCCTCACCTCCCCCTGTAACTGAACATGAGAGGGACTAGAGCACAGGCTGGCCAGGCCTCAGAACCTCTCTGCTATTGTAGATGATGCTGCTCTTTGTGCCCAACAGTCCCCCACCGCTCCCTGGCTGGAGACTGAGGTCATCTCCTGAGGTGGCATTGGGCAGTGCTGATACTAACCGCCCACTTCACCCAGTAACCTTGTATTTTCTTGCTGTAGCGGTTTGCTGTGTGGCGAAGAAGAGTGCAGACCACAGTGCTGCTCCGCCTGCAGATGGAGAAGGTGAGTGAACCCATCACCTGACCCAGAGGTCGGCTCTTCTGGGCCATCTCTGCTCCTGCAGAAACCTTGCTTAGCTGGCTGGCAAGGATGAGCGGTGACCCTGTAGCTGCTGTCACGCCAACCTTCTCGCTGTACTTCCAGCATCCTCCTGCTGCAGAATCTTGGCACCTGCTGCTTCCGTTATCTAAACTGATTTGCTTCCAGCTCTGCAGGGCCTATTCTCTTGTTTCATTCAGGTCTCTGCTCCAGTGTTTCCTCCCTAGGTCTTCAGTGATAACTGATCAAAGATCACAACCCACCCATTCTGTAGATTTCTGCTTTATTTTGCTTCATGCTATTTCTTACTACATGCCTTTACGATCCTGTCTGTATTCATTCAGTGCCTTTTCTCAGTAGAATGCGGTCTCCCATCTGGGCAGGGGCTTTGTCCTTTTCCTTTTATATTCTCAGTGACTAGATCACTGATCACTAGATCGCTCTTTTCATAGCGACACGCACATCTCTGCTCAGCATCAAAAGCTCCTCCATGTCTGCCGCTTACCTTGCTGCTCAGTTCCCCATTTACAATGTGTCCAGTGTAGTAAAATTCCAGGAGCTCTGCCCCAGGCCTGGGCTTCTGCTGCCTTGCCTGGGCCCGGGTGTGTGCGCGTGTGCTTGTGCGTGTGCATGCACACGTGTTTGTGTGCCTGCTGCTGTCCCAGTGCTGCCCAGCATCACCTGCCTGGGATGGCTCTACCCCAGGATATGTCTCCTTTATGAAACCCCGGGGCTTGACATTCCGCTCTGCCTTCAGATGAAGAGATGATGGCCACTGAGGTGACCCCGTCTGCCGTGGCAGAGCTTACCGACCTGGGCAAATGTCTGATGAAGCATGAGGTGGGTAGAAGCCAGGGGAAATAAAACTCCCTTTGATAGTCACTTCTATTATTTTTCCATTTACCTATTAAAACTGCAGCTCCAATGTGTAACAGAAAACTGTGCATATTTTCCCCTATAATCCTCCTTCCTTTCCTATGTAGGATGTCTGCACAGCGCTGTTAATTACAGCCTTCAATTCCCTGGCCTGGAAGGACACTCTGTCCTGCCAGAGGACAACCACGCAGCTCTGCTGGCCTCTTCTCAAACAAGTATGCTTTTCCCCCTCCCCTGACCTTCATAGAAGGTTTGGGTTACACTCACTGGATCAGCTGGGAGAATCAGGGTGCTGGGGCCTTCTTTGAGCCCCTGCAGCCCTGAGCACCATTGTGTCCCCAGGTTCTGTCAGGGACCCTGCTCGCTGATGCCGTCACATGGCTCTTCACCAGTGTGCTGAAAGGGTTACAGACACACGGGCAGCACGACGGCTGCATGGCCTCCCTGGTCCACCTAGCCTTCCAGATCTATGAGGCCCTGGTGAGTGGGGGCTGGGGCGGCTGTGGCTTCCAGGCTCAGCTTCCACTGTCCTGACCCATCCCAAGTTGGCATCTGCCAGGTCACTGCTGCTGCCTGTGGTGGTGTGGCGGAATGGGCATGGTATCAGGGCCTGAACCCACATCAAGTGAGTTTATCCACACTTCTCAGCGCCCCAGATACCTGGAGATCAGAGCTGTGATGGAGCAAATCCCAGAAATACAGAAGGACTCTCTGGACCAGTTTGACTGTAAACTGCTAAACCCCTCCCTACAGAAAGTGGCCGACAAGCGGCGGAAGGACCAATTCAAACGCCTCATCGCAGGCTGCATCGGGGTAGGTGCTACCCTGGGTCAACTAGCTGGCTCATGGTTGTCCTAGATTGTGAGGCAAACAGAAGCCAGCTGTGATCACCACAGTGGTATCCGAGCCACTGCCCAGGCCAACTACTGATTCTTAATTTTCTTTCTACAGAAACCCTTGGGAGAACAGTTCCGAAAAGAAGTGCATATTAAGAATCTTCCCTCACTTTTCAAAAAAACAAAGCCAATGATGGAGACAGAGGTGCTGGACAGCGAGGGGGGCAGCCTGGCCACCATCTTTGAACCCTGAATCAAGTTTTTGGGCATCCTTCCTCGGCCTTTGTCGTCATCTCTTCTTCCCTCTTGTAGCTAATCTCTAGGCCCCTTTTGCACTGCCACCTCACTGTCCACCATTGTCAGCTGGAGCCAGAGCTAGGTCTGGAGCAGGAAGAGTGGGCCCTGTGTAGGGCCAGCATCCTTCTAAGGCACCAGGAAAGGGAGTCAGGGTGGACACATCAATTTGTTGTGATCTGATTAGTTCCATTCTGCTTGTAGTTTGGGCTTCCCTGGGAAAAGCTAGAGCAGAGTGGTCCTTCTCCCCAAGCCCGCCCGCACCCATGTAGCCACATACCTGTGCTGAATGGGAGCTGGGGTGCTGTGCCCAGTACTGTGACCAGCTGGGCTTAGAAGGGCTGAGCCCCAGCTGCTGGGCTGGCAGGGACCCTTCCCCAACCCTGGTGGCTTGTCTGCCTTAGGTGCTAAGTGCTCAACTAAATTCAGCCAGTTCTCATCTGCATTTTGAGCAAGACCTTGGGTCACTTGACAGGATCCATGGTACAGGCTGCCACTAATCTGGGTATGGGTAGGACATGCAGGGACCAGGGTTGGGGTGTTTAGTGCTCTCTAGTGACCCCCCCCCCCCCAGCACTCACACATCTTGCCCTTTTATGAATGACCCTCATGGGTTTCCCCAGCCTAGGGTCTGCTCGGGTCTGACCACCAGAGATGATACTATTGTCACTCAAGGGTAACCCCGACCAACTAGGCTTACATTTGTGATAAGCAGCTAGCAGAGCAATTGGTCTCATAGGACCAGCTGAGTCCAGGTGCCTTTAAAATTTTTCACGGCCTTTCAGGTCCCTGGTCACTTGTCTCAAGGACCAATTCTAAAACAAAAAAAGAATTTATGCCTTCCCATCACAACCTGTCCTTGAGTCCACCCTAGAGGTCACTGGAAGACCCCAGAGGAGAGGGGACATGGAGGTAGAACCTAGTCCCGGGATGACCATGTACTATGTGGACAGGTCTGCGTCCAGTTGCTGGCCAGCTGAGAGGCTCTGGCACAGTATGGGTGGGAAGAGACAGTTTGCCAGCTCTGCTGCACGTGTGCCCCTTTCCTGTGCAGTGCTTGAATCCGTTGATTGATTGTAAAGGCGATCTCAAAGAGTATTTCCCTCCATACTTGATAGCTGCCTACTCCTCTGTCTGATTGGGGCTGTGGAGGATGTAGTATTTATTGTGTTGTAATATTTTTAACATCCTGTGACCTCATGCTAGAAATTTTCTATTGTTTATAGAACCTTTTTGTAGAAATGGTAACTCTAAAGCACATCTGCATGTCAGTAAAAATCTGTTTCATACAGAAAGGGCCCTATCTGCCTTTTTCAAACAAGTCCTAAAACCAGAGATGCAGTCCTGGTCACCTGCTCAAAGGTGGTGTCCTGCCATGGAATGTGAGGACCCGCGCCTGGCAGACTTGGAGTGAAGTGTCCTGAAATCGTATGCCAGTTAGGAGATAGCCTCATCCCCCAGGCTCTCGGTACCTCCTTGGCTGGCCAACAGCCTGTAGAGGAAGCTGCTGCTCTTTCTGTGATGTGAAGCTGTCAGTGCACATGGCTTGGGACTGCATGCAAACCCTTCTTCCTATCCTGCACCAATGTGAGATGGAACATCCACTCTGGCTGCTCGTGTGTCTTTCTAAGGTGTGTGGCTGTGCCACCAGACCACCTCAGTCTGGCTTTTTTCTTAAAGGGTTAGAAGGACCTACAGCAAACCCAATGCCTACTGCTAAATGCCAAATCTGTTCTGAGAAGGCGCTCCTTATTTTTAGACTAAGAAATGGTCTCAAAAGTTTTGGACATGGATTTATTTACATCAAGGAAGGGCCTTACAAAGGCATTAGAAGTCTCATTCTGTGGCACATTTAACAAAATGTATTGATTTATCTAAAACTGAAATTAGACCTCTAGTCCCATGGGTCTAGCAGTTCCCTAGAACTGTCAGAGGCAGCCAATCCCAGCGACTGTGAGAGCCCCAGCACAGCCTCAGTCCATCTGCACGGCATCTAGCTCATCCAGGAACCGCTGGCACTTCCCCATCAGCACTTTGATGGCTTCACTCACCAGCACATCCGGTGGTAACACTCCTGTTGACTCCACAGAAACTGGGGACCAGAGGGACACTTCAGTCAGGCAGCACCAGAGAGCACCCCAGCCCCAGCACACCCAACCCTGATCTACTCACAGATGTAATGATCCCGGACACGGGCGAGCCGCACAGCTTTCTTCAGCTTCTCATGCCGGAAGACCTCCCTGCTGAAGGTGTCCAGCCTGGGATTAGCAACTTGGGCCACCTTCTTACCTAATGAAAACAAGGCACATCACATTTTTTCTGTTAAGAGCCTAGAGCTTTTATACCCCTGCCACCTTAAAACACCTTAGGTCCCATCTTGACACCATGGCTCATGCCATACCTTGGACTTCCTGCACCTCAATAACACCAGGTGAGAAGCAGCGGCTGAGCTCCTCTGCAGCCTCACCTTCCACAGGCTCAAGCAGGGTGATATCTGGCAGAAGCCTGTAACTGGCTGTTGCCACTGGAGAAAACTTGGCATGATCTTTGCCTGGACAGAGGAATCAGCCCATGAGAACCCTCATTCACCCTCCTGCACACTGATGACACAAACCGCCTGCTTCCTGTTAGCAACATCGGCTGAGTTCCTTAGCCATACTTGGCACACTGCAAATCAAACCACAAGTCCACCCTGCTCTCCCTGCCCAGGTGGCCCCACAGTTCTCACCAATGCCCTTGACACAGTGCATGAGCAGGTCAATCTCCTGGCCAGGCCGCAGCTGGGCAATGAGGATGTCATCGTGCACTGGCCGGATCGTGCCCTCCGGGAAAACATCAGCCTGGTTCCCCAAGGGGACCCATGTCATATGCCTGGTATACACTGCAGGAAAAATGTGTAAGAGGACCCCATTCTGGAAACCAGCCCCCATCAGCACATGAGCACTCTTCCTAACCTGCTGCTCACCCTTGTGGTTCACATAGAGTTCGTTGGGGTCTGAGGAATCTTTAGCGGCATGGGGGTTCCGAGTGCACCTGACCTGCAGCCGGAACTGCAGAGTGTCTATCTCTGTGCCTTCTTCATCTCCTGCACACAAATAGAGAATGGCAACTTTTGAAGGAACTAGTAACATTTGAGAGCCAAGCAATATGCTCAAAGCTTTAATTTCCTCAATCTTTCTGACAAATTTAGGAAGGCAAGGGCAAGTATTCTCACACAAAAAAGCTGTTGTCCCAAAAGATGAATAACTTGTTGAAGGTTACCCAGTTGTCAGTCTACGATCTGAATCCATGCCATCTGATTATAGAATGTACTTGAGGACACAACTGTTCTTCATTTTCTTTGCTGGGCATGGTGGCACACACCTGTAATCCCAGCACTCAGCAGGCCGAGGCAGGAGGATTGCTCCAAGTTCAAGGCCAGCCTGGACTACATAGTGAGTTTAAGGCCACCCTGAACTACACAGCTAGACCTTGTCTAAAACAAAAACTCATTTTCTTAAGACACTCACCTTCATTCCGAAATTCAAAAAGCCGAGGATCAGCATGAATAGGAATGAGCCCCAGACGGTGCGCAAGGATCTCATCCTGGACAATGGATGTGTTGTTGTACACCAAGACTTTTTCCACAGCCATTGTTGGCACCTGTTCAAGAAAACAGTGACCCATTTGCCAAAGCCCACCTGACTCCCCACCTAGCCACTGCCCAAGATAGGGACCCCTTCCAAGAAAGATGATTAATGAAGTCTACAAAGGGGAAGAAAAGCTCAGTAAAATTCCAGGGAACATAAGGGGAAGGAATAGCTTGAGACATTCTACAAGCAAGGTGCTGGTGTACATCTCTACCCCTGCTATACCTCTGCTAAAAGAATTCGCCGGAAAGCATTGGCAATTGCTGCGTCGATTCCTACCATGTCAAACTCCAATGAGTTTTCATCCATATGTACCACATCCACACGGAAGTTCTAGAGACAGGAAAAACAGTAAAATATGACCGTCTGCTTCTCTGTATGATCAAAAATCCTCTGTGACAGTCCTGGATATTTCTCTCAACATTCTAACATCCTGTCATTCAAAAACTTCCCTCTGCACATAAGACCCTTATTAAGATGTTCTTTGTCCTCCTTTGCTTTGCTTTGTTTTGTTTTTTTGAGACAGGGTTTCACTATGCAGTTCAGGCTGGCCTTGAACTGCCTCAGCCTCCCTGACTGAGGATTACAGGCATGCGACACCACACCCGGCTTGTTTTTGTTTTCTTAAATAAGATCTCATCATATAGTTCAGCTTGGCCTTAACTAAATACATAGCCCAGTTTAGTCCCAAATTCATGCCAGTCCTCCTGCCTCAGCCTTCTAAGTGCTGGAATTACAGGAATACACAACCACACCCAACAAAAATCTCTCCTTTTCCAAACTATTACCTGCTGCTTCTGAGCAGGTCTTGGTCTGTTCCTTATCTAATGAGTCCTAAATTTACTATATCCACCTCCTAAATGTTAAATTTTTTCTAGGTTCTGGCTGTCTCTCTCAACCACAACTTCTACTGGCAATGCACAAAATCTTTCACATTAGATCTCCTTTCAAACAATGTAATAGCCCACTAGACTGGAAGCTGCACCATCATCCCTGTTCCCTGATCCAGTTCCCTTTATTAGTAAATGGCAGTACATTCCATCACAGGAGGTCCCCAAGCCATTTTACAATCCTGGCCTCAGCCCTTACCAAAGCAACCGAAAATTTACTTACCATCTCCTGACAGCATAGTCCCAGTTCAGGCTTCAATCAGCACCGAATATAACCTAACAGATCTGCTTTGTCAGGTATAATCGTCAAACCTGTTGCCTCCCAGCCATCACAACTGCAGTGGGGTCGTGTTCCTTAAAAACTGCTAAAGCTTTGTCAACTGCAGGCCCAAGACACACGATCGATCCTGCGACCACTCATGCTAGCCCCCTAACATGCCACAGAGAGCTGCTGGGACACTCTCCGGGGACACCTCACGCAGCTAGCTCCGGTTCTTCCTTCTCTTTACTGCTCTCAAATTTTACTCGTTGTTCAAAGATTCATTCAGATGTCAACTCCATGAAATTTTACATACCTCTACCCTCCGCCTGTCTAAACTGTAAGCCTCTGTCCGCAGGATGACCCCCTACTCAATCCCCGCCGTCCAGATCCCTATCAACTGCCTTTGCCACGCTATACAGTAATCACTCGTCTACGCATGCTACTCCCCAAAGATGTTTTTGGTTTTTTGCAAAAACTAACTTGGCCTCTCCACGGAGCGCCTAGAATACGGCTCAATAAACGTTTAACTTTACCGGGACGACCCCAGGAGCAGCTTCTGAGGCACAGGCAGCTCACATCACGCGGTCCGGCCCCACCCACCTTCTCGAAGCGGTCCTGGTCCCAGGCATCGTCGTAACCCGAATAGTTACCAGGAAAGTCCGTGGTATGAACCTAGGGCAAAGACAGGAACCTCTCCAGCAAAGGGCAGTGCGACCCAGCCCCATCCTCATTCTGATCCCCACCCCAACCAACCCTGTCCCGGTCTCAACCTTCCCCCGACATGCCCTTACGTTGCGAACCCCAAACTCCCCCAGAACCACGCGGTCCCGCATCTCCTCCACAGCCTCGGAAGCCGCCATCTTCAATCGCTCCACGAGACCTGCGTCCTAACTCTGGCACTTCCTTCCCAGCAGCCTTCCTCCGTAACCGTAGCAACGCTCCGCCTCCTCACGTCGGAAATATCGCGAGACCTCACCGCCCCGTCCACGTCCACAGCTTCCGGAAGTCAGTCTGGGCCAAACATCCGGGTTCTCTGCTTGGAGGTCCGGTTGATACTACCTGTCCTCGCTCGGGTACTGTCTCTTGCTCCGGTCCAGCCCTACCCGCTCCTTTTAGGTGCGCGAGGCTCGCGTGAGCTTCAGCGACGGGAGCCCTCGGGGGACATGGCGACTACAGCCGCGCCGGCCGGCGGGACCCGAAGCGGGGCTGGCCCAGAATGGGGAGGGTTCGAAGAAAATATCCAGGTAATGGCCCCAAACCTCTGGCTGCCAGCACCCCCGGTGCCGAAGTCGCCCTGAAGTGTCGTCCACTGTCCCTCCCCTGGGCCTGCCTTCCAGGTGCCCTCACACGACTCAGGGCCTAGTGCCGACCCAAAAGGGATGGATTATGCTTAAGCCGAAGGGCCGCGGCTTGCGGGCCGCGCTGGGAGAAGCGTCTCACCTTTGGGACAAGTTAGGAGTTCTGTGTGGGGCGGGCGTGGTGGTGGGCGGGGACTGGGATCTATTGGCACTGTGCGTATGGTTTTGTCCGGAGCTTGGGAAAGACGAAAGAAATGGACGTTTCTGCAGCCCTCTGAGGGTCTGATCGGGAAGAAAGCAGACACACATGAAGACAAGCAGCAAGTTTCCTGGGCCACAAGAGTCCCAGAGCCCACAGCCAAGGGCTCCGAAAGTAAATGAGGGGAAAGATGGGGGTGTGATCAGTACTGATTCCAAGCCATGTCCTCTACAAGAATAAAGCCCCAAGTCTACGGATGGACAGACTTAATGGATGCAACAGAAAGGCACTCTAGGAGCCATTGTCTCCACAGGGCGGGGGCTCAGCTGTGATTGACATGGAGAACATGGATGATACCTCAGGCTCCAGCTTCGAAGACATGGGTGAGCTGCATCAGCGCCTCCGTGAGGAAGAGGTAGATGCTGATGCGGCTGCTGCAGATGAGGAGGACGGGGAGTTCCTGGGCATGAAAGGCTTTAAGGGACAGCTGAGCCGGCAGGTGGCTGATCAGGTAAGCAAGGCTGAGCCTTTGGCAGATGGGAAAGTAAACCTAGGCATTTTCCGTGTTCTGGGTCGGTGCTATTCACCTCAGGCTATCCAGTTAGAACCATGTAGGAATCCAACAGAAAACAAGCAGGTAGGGGCTGACCAAGAGCCTCATAATTCCTACCCCTGTCTCCTTTCAGATGTGGCAAGCAGGAAAGAGACAAGCGTCCAGAGCCTTCAGTTTGTATGCCAACATCGACATCCTGAGACCTTACTTTGATGTGGAGCCTGCCCAGGTGCGAAGCAGGTAAGGATCCTTCTCCTACCAGAAATTTCCCTCTGACACCTAGTGCTTCATCCAGACTAGATACTGAGCCCCTACTCTGCTGGTCTGCCCTCTTACCCAGCACCCTCCCTGTGCCATCATTGAACACAACATGGCAGTGATACATTGTCTTCCTCTTCTTTGCACCCAGCACACTGCTCAACCTCTCACAAAACCTAGCTCAGACTGGGCTCAAGTGTTGAAAATTCAAAGCCACCCTGGGCTATATAACAAGACTCTGTCTCAAAAACAAAACAAAAGTTCCTAGCTCACAAGGCACTTCCTTTGTTCTGCATTCCTCAACCCACCCTGTTCTCACCCAATGCTGCTATGTGGAATTCTGCCCTTTCCACCAACAGACGGCACTTTAGCACTGGGTATATTCTTAACTGCTATGTCTGTCTCCCTGGAGACCAACAGCCCCTCAAACACAGGATCTGCCATTTTTATGTTTCCACTCCTGGTACCAGGAGTCTCAGAACTAACACAGTGGGGGATAGTTATGGAATGGCTTCTGGAAAGGTGGGTTTAGCTGAGCATGGTAGTCCACACCTGTAGTCCCAGCTGCTTGTGAGACTGAGGCCAGGAGGACAAAGTCTGTCCAGGCAACTTAGACCTAGTCTCAAAAGAGTTGGGGATACAGCCCAGTGGTAGAGCACTTGCCCAGCATGTGGGAGGCCCTACGTTCATTCTCCAGTACTGCCAGGGGCAGGAGTGTGGGGGGCCTTAACCCTAGCTTGGCTCTTTGTTTATCCTTTCATCAGTTTTAATCAAATACGCAGAGCTAGTCACTCTTCATGATGCTTGATTCAGTGGTGAAGACAGATTGGAGCCTTATTGAGTGCAGTTACACTGAAGAACTGCTGTGGTGGGACAGGACAAGGGACACAGGGGACACCTGAGTCCAAGCAGGCTGGTTTGTGAGACAGAGCTGGCTTCCCAGAGGAAGTAATAGCCAGCTAAAAACCCAGGCTAATCACTTAGGAAGGACTTTACATCCCAGCCCTGAGTTCTGGGTCCCTCTGCTGAGGTCAGCCCGTCTGAAGGAAGAGATCCGGTCACTTAGATAATGGCCATCTCTCCTCTCCTCTCCCAGGCTACTGGAGTCCATGATCCCCATCAAGATGGTCAACTTCCCCCAGGTGACTGGGGGTTAGGGGGTGGCTGTGGGGTTGGGGGGACACCACGCCAAGCCTGGGAAGGTAGAAAAAGGTATCACACCCTTCAGCCTGAAGGAGTTGGTATTTTGACAGAAAATTGCAGGAGAGCTCTATGGCCCTCTCATGCTGGTCTTCACGCTGGTCGCCATCCTTCTGCACGGGATGAAGACATCTGACACCATTATCGTAAGTGGGCCAGAGGCAGGGGGGTGGCTGAAGTAGGTCAAAAGCTACCCAAAGACACGATGGTAGAGTGAGACAGGCAGCCCTTACAGAAGGCCCTTGGCACATGGGGCTGGGATTGAGGCCTCCCAGGGCTAACAGAGCCTTCTTCCCACAGCGGGAGGGCACCCTGATGGGCACAGCCATTGGCACCTGCTTTGGCTACTGGCTGGGCGTCTCGTCCTTCATTTACTTCCTCGCCTACCTGTGCAACGCCCAGATAACCATGCTCCAGATGTTGGCACTCCTGGTAAGGAGCCAGGCGTTGGTCTGCCTCTGTCCAGGAGCCCCTGGCCAGGGGGTAGGAGGAACAGCCAGCAGCCATGTATTTCTCAGGGGCTGGGTGAGGGGCAGGCTGGCCTAGCCCAGTGATTTTCCTCCCCGCCACTTTCCTCTTGCCAGGGTTACGGTCTCTTTGGACACTGCATTGTTCTGTTCATCACCTACAACATCCACCTCCATGCCCTCTTCTACCTCTTCTGGCTGCTGGTGGGGGGGCTGTCTACCCTGCGCATGGTAAGTGGGCGCTGTCCTGCCACAGGGGAGCCTACACTGTGCACCTGCAGGACTTCTAAGCAGAGGCCACCGCTACAGACTGTTTTCTCTGGGTTGGGGGGTCAGTCCTTCCCCACTCCTTTTCTGACTCTGGGCCCTTTGAGTGCGTCCTGTGGTCCTAGGTGGCAGTGCTGGTGTCTCGGACTGTGGGCCCCACCCAGAGGCTGCTCCTGTGTGGCACCCTGGCCTCCCTACACATGCTCTTCCTGCTGTATCTGCACTTCGCCTACCACAAGGTAGTAGAGGGTAAGTGACGTGAGGGCTGTGTGGGGCAGTCAGAGGGGTACCCAGGTCGGGGGCTACATTCAATTCACCTCCCCCTTCCCACCACCTGGCAGGGATTCTGGACACGTTGGAGGGCCCCAACATCCCGCCCATGCAGAGAGTCCCCAGGGACATCCCCGGTGTGCTCCCTGCTGCCAGGCTTCCCGCCACCGCACTCAATGCCACAGCCAAGGCTCTTATGGTGTCACTGCAGTCACAGTGACCACCTAAAGTTCATGGCCAGCCCTGTCACCCCAGTTTTGGAACAGAAGAAGATTAAAGGACAGGACTGTGTCTCTGCTGGGGTCTGCAGCCGTCGCTGAGCTGTACTGACTTAGGTGCCTCCATGACATGTTTCCAGGCTGCTGAAAGGCACAAGGCAGGAAACTCCCAGCCAGGACTGCCAGGCTCTGAAGCCAATGTGGAAAGTGGGTCAGCACCCTGAACCTCCCTCCATGTCACTAATTATAGACTCAGTAATTAAAGCACTGCTTGAGTCTGGAACTGCAGCTCCTGTACCAGTGATCTCCCTGTCACCCTGCCCCCTGCACACACAGGAGTAACATGCCACATTCCTTCTTTATCCCCTCACTCCGGCAAGAAGGTGGGAGAGGCCAGACCACTTAGATGGCAGTGACTTTGTGGAACCTGCCCAAGGACAGAGCACATGTGACCTGTGGAGCAGAGGGTAGGCCTGAGGGAGAGTGCACCAGCCGAGTCTCCACTGCCTGCACTTTCAGTATGGACTGGACGAAACTTCCAAATCAAACCCTAAGCCAGTACAAGGACCTGCTGCAGCTGGGCCCCCACAGAGCAAAAGTTCCCATGGAGCTCACAGCTGAATCCAACTTGACTTGCCCCTGGCTTTGCCTGGGCCCGCGCCCACTGGCTTTCTCTTTCTGTCCCCTTCTTTCATGAGTACCTTAGCATTGCACCACTCACTACCCCTTCAATCTGCTCCACTTAAGAAGTTGATTCAAAATTAAGGTGGCCAGTACCTAAAAACCCAGCACTTAAGAGGCTGAGGCAGCAGTACTGCAAGTTCAAGCTCAACCCGGGCAATTCACCAAGAGCCTGTCACAAAAAAAGAAATTTTTCAAAACATAGCATCTTTACTTCCCAATAAAGGTGCCGAGAGCCGCGCCCTTCATTTTCCGTTACCCAGAGTGCGCCCACTGCTGTCAGTATGCCGGCCCCTGAGCCTGCGGTCCGCTAGCCTAAGGAGCGTGGAGACCCTGCAGCCGCCAGGGGTGCAGGGGAGCACTGGCGGAATCCCCACGTCTGCGGCGTCGCGCGTCACGGGGGGGCGGGGCGCGGCGCGGCGCAGATTAAAGGGCCCGGGATTTACAACCCCGAGAGGGACGCGCTGGAGCGGGAGGGGCGAGACCTTCAAGCACGGGGTGGGCGCGGCACGGGAGCGCTGCCGGCCATAGCGTCACACGCCCCCTTTAAGCGCCGCGTCCCCGTTGCGCCCTCTCGGTCCCACCCGTCCTACGTCCCTTCCCTCTCTTCCCACCTGCTATCTGGCTCGGTGTGATCCCGGGAAGGGCATCGCTCTGCCTGTGCCCCGTGGTGTACGCAGTCTCGAGGGCCGCGTGGCCCGGTAAGGAGGGGCGGGGCGAGCGGCGGTGACGCGACCCGTTGCTATGGAAACCCACCGCCCGCTCCGGCGCAGGAGCTGAAGCCGAGCAGCCGCGCCGCCAGCCTTGGGCTGTCCCCGCGAGACGCGCGCCGGGCCGGGGCGGCCGGAGGAGCCGGGCCGGAGAGCGAGGGTCGGTGCGCCCTCTGAGCAGGAGCCTGGCCCCAGCCGCCGCCCCCAGGCCGCCGCCTCCGCAACTGCGAGAGACCACGACAATCGCGGGGCAGCGCCTGCCGGCCCCTGTCCGCGCCTTTGGCATCCCACATCGTCCCGCGCGGGGTCCCGGCGCTTTTCCCCGGCCCGCTCCGCCCCCGCCCGGCCCCTGAGGCTCAGCCCCGGGTACGATGCTGCCCAGCTCCATCCAGATTTCGGGGGAGCCGCTGTCAGGCGCCGAGGTACGGGATATCTGCCGCGGCCTGCGTGACAACGCCGTGCGCCTGCTCTCTCTGCGCGGCTGCCGCCTCTGCGACCGCGACTTCGGCCGCATCTGCCGGGCCCTAGCCGGGGCCACATCCCTGGCGCAGCTCAACCTTAACCTGGGGGTCGTGTCCAGCCCCAGCCGCATCAAACAGCTGGCGGAGGCGCTGAGGACCAACCGCTCCATCCAGTCCCTCTTGTGAGTGCGCCCCTCGCCAGGGGATTCCGGCGCCGTGCCCTCCGCGTGCTCCCCTGCCACCTGTCCCTCCGTACCTTTCTGTTCCTGTCTTCTGCCCGACTGACCTTGCCCCTTACCCTCGTCTCCACCACACCCTCCAAGGCTTGTCTGATTTCTAGGTTTCCTCCAGCCCCATGAGGTTGCCATTCCTTCTGGCAGGGCCTGTCTGCCTTGCTCATCTTATCACCCTCCATTATTTAGCTAGGGCTGCGCCTTGGTTCCCAAAAAGGAACCCAGCCCCCACCCCAGGTACTAGAGTCCTGTCCCTACCATTGTGCCCACCGGAAAATTCCAGAGCATCACCAGCGTGCCCCCTTCTCTGCCACTTTCTGCAATACCCTAGATCCCAGTCCTCGCCCCAGAAAAAGAGACTCCTCTTCTTTAGTATTTTTTAAGAATCCAGAGTGTTTCGTCCTTCCTTCTCTGGGGCCTCTCGGGGGAGGCATCTCTTTTCTACTGGAAGGCTGGGTGCCGAGTAATTGCCCTCCTGCCTCCCCGCAGCCTGCATGGGAGCCCGCTGACAGATGCTGGGCTGGCCCTACTGAACCCAGCCCTGGCCCTCCACCCTGCCCTTGTGGCTCTGGACCTGGGGGACTGCATGCTGGGTGATGAAGCCATCAACCTCATCTGTGGCCTCCTCCCCCCAGACGGGGCCAAGTCTGGTGAGCAGGACATTGGGGTGGCCTGGATGGAAGCTAAGTGCAGAGTCCCTTCTGGGTAGGGGCAAGGATGTACAGGAAAAGGGGGGTGGTGATGGCGCGATCTGGAGATTCAGGGTCCTCAAAAGCTCTGGAGCTCTATGGGTGGGGTGGGGTGGTTCTCAGTCATTGACACCCAGAGGCACAGGGTGGGGAAGGGCTAGAGTAGGCTCTGACTCTCCCTGCTCTGGCTTCTTGCTGTGCTGCTGCCCAGGCCTGAAGGAGCTGACACTGAGCGCCAACCCTGGCATCACCCCCAAGGGCTGGAGCCGCCTGGCCATCGCTGTGGCCCACAGCTCCCAGGTCCGAGTTCTCAATCTGGACTACAACCCCCTGGGTAAGGCTCATCCCCTACCCACCTGCCAAGAACCTGGGGACACCATTGCCATGGGAACCCCACATGGTGGAGGGAAGAGGCAGGGTCAGGAGGCAACTTGTCCTATGTGGATCAGCAGGTGACCATCAGGCAGGTCAGAGCACCAGCCAGCACCCCAGGTCCAGTCCCATCCCCACCACCTACCAACAGCCAAGGTCTGAAGAGCCAGGGGTGGAGACAAAGGGGGTTAGGGTGCTGGGGAGTCTAAACGGGAGGTGGGGTAAAGGCATGAATGCAGGTCAGCGTGTGTGTGTGTGTGTGTGTGTGTGTGTGTGCACACGTGCTGTCTCCCCAGGTGACCACGTGGCAGGAATGCTGGCTGTGGCTGTGGCCTCCAGCCGTACCCTAGAGGTCCTAGACTTGGAGGGCACAGGGCTCACCAATCAGTCTGCTCAGGTGAGAGGTCTCAATGCTTGGGGCAAGCAGAGGGTGGGATGGACACACTGTGGGGGGGGGTAGGGTCCAAAGACCTACCACAATAATGTGCATTCATCTTTTCCACCCATTCACCCCAGACCCTGCTGGACATGGTGGAAAATTACCCAACAGCCTTGCGGAGCCTGGTGTTGGCCGAGAACAGCATCAGTCCCGAGCTGCAGCAGCAGATCTGTGACCTTCTCTCAGAGGGCGAGGAAGAGGAGGAAGTGGCTGGAGGGACTGGTGACACCCAGGAATGGGAACGAGGGAGGGAACCTGCTGCCCATGTGAGAAGCAGCAGCTCCTGGATGTGCCCCGCTGGTAAGAGCCTGAGTGGTTGGAGCCTGGTGTAGAGGACCCGGGAAAGGGAAGGTGGATGGGGATAGACAGCTCTCACGTGTCCCCACAGAGGCAAACATGCTGGTCTCACACCCTGTACCCTTTCACAGATGCCAGCTCTCAGATGGTGCTAATGACGTCAGGACTGGGGGACAGTCTGCTGGCTGAGACCGAGATGTGACTCTCCACCTGGGTTTCTGCGTGTCATTACGTTTTTCTGTTCCCAGCTCCTTCCCTGGATGGCAGGGACAGACCCTGTGACTTGGGAGGGATGGCCCCAGGGCTCTGGTAGCTCCTGGTCGTGTGGGAAGCTCTGGAAGCTGTGGCTGACAAGAGTTTTGGAGGCACTAGAGCCCAGGGCAACGCCTCTGGACTTGTCCGCAGCTCTGGCTACAACCCGCTGGCTCGGAAGAGATTTTATAAAATCTACAACTTGGTGTGAGGCTGTTGCTAGGGGTGGCTGAGGGGAGGAACGGGGATGCCGTTAAGCACCACTAGGCGGCAGGAGTGCCCCACAGCTGGAGGGTTAACCTCCCCCACACAAACCTATACAGACAGTAACTACAGTGAGGGGCCTACTTCCACTGCTGGGCTGAAGGAAGACCTGAGCCCTGCCAAGGTTACTTGAGGGTCCACTCCAGGACCTGAAGCTCTGTGTCCAGGGAAGTCCCAGGCAGAGTGGGAGGGTTGGGTCATTGGCAAAGACCAGGAAAACACTAGGACCAGGACTACTCAAAAATGGGAGGAGGGAAGGTCATTAAGACAAGTGAGGCCATACCAGTAAAATAGTTTTATTTTAAAATAGTCATCAACGTGAAAAGTTCCCAAAGCTGGGAGTAACAGTCTAGAGCCAAGGTTGGGAGGAGCTGGGCTTCACACAGAGCCCAGCCCAAGGCCTTTGAAGCCCATGCTCCCCTATCCAGGGCAAAGGAGCAGTGAGGGGAGCCCTGAGTCTCACTTCTGCATCCCAGGGCAGCTGGGCCAGGCACCTGAAGGGCAACAGCTCGTGCAGAGGAAAATAACCCAGAGGTTAATCCCAGTGATACCCCGAACTGCCTAGCCCAGGAACATGCAGGGAGGTCAGGATGAACACTGATGAGCCCCTTGGTGCCCTGGGACAGCCCGACCTGGGCTGGCGATGGAGAGAACGGCCTGAGGCCACCTGCATGTTACTCTGGAGAATAAATACTCCAAGACAAGGACAAGTCACAAAGAAGGCAAGCTGGTGCCACTGTCAAACTGAAAGGCCTGGCATAGCCTGTCTCACACGGGGAACCAAACTGTGCGAGTCAGGGGAAAGAGTCCAGGCCCAGGTCTCTACAGGCTACCTGCTCCCAGGCCAGTGCCAGGCTGTCCTTGAGGGTGGCCTAACTGAGTAGGGTACCCTGCTCCTGGGCCTGTGT
The DNA here is from genome assembly GCA_004027455.1 of Hydrochoerus hydrochaeris. NCBI lineage: Eukaryota > Metazoa > Chordata > Mammalia > Rodentia > Hydrochaeridae > Hydrochoerus > Hydrochoerus hydrochaeris. Next base: position 27,429 of record PVLA01006490.1, on the reverse strand, counting down.
TAGGCTGTCCTTGCGATGCAGGTGGTGTACCCCCATCCTTTTGGGACTGCGCTGGGGGCGGCTGCAGCCAGGGAGTGGCCAGCTCCTACCATCAGTGTGCAAAGTGCCAGACCCCTCCTCTGCACCCCTGTCCCCAGGCAGCAGGCTCTGGCGCTCTTCCTCAGGGCTGACAGGCAGGTTCAGCATTTCCTCTTCCTCCTCCTTGGGGAAGTCTCGGTTAGGTTCTGTTGGTAGCAGAAGCCCACTCTCTTCAGGAGGGGCAGAGGGTGCCAGAATCACCTCATCTTGGTCAGCAGGGCTAAGGGCAAAGTGGCGCTGCAGCTCAGGGAGGGCATCCCGCCCAAAGGCAGTGCGCTGGGCCACAGCGGCAGGTGGTGGAGTGCGGTCCACAAATGCCCGCTGCCAGCTGGCCAACAGGTCCTCTTCAGAGCTAGTGGAGCTAGCTGGGTTGCTGGGCATGGGGGCAACAGGGCCAGGCTGGTGGTGCGGGGAGGCCTGGGCTGAGGCAGGGCTGCTGGGCCCCGGGCTGGGGCGGGCCCGCTCACCGCCCTCCTCTACCAGGCTCAGGGAAATGGCCTGGCGCGTGGCGTAGGTGCAGTTGGGCAGCGGGCTGTTGCGAGGGATGCGGACCTTATCCTCTGAGAACTCTATCACCTTTCGGCCAGGGTACAGTGGGTAGGGCAGAGATGGGGTAGGGTAGGGGCTCAACTTCTCAAAGGCTGGCAGGGACTGCTCCTCCTCTGGGGAGCCCCCCACAGTATCCAGAGAATGGCACTCGCCATTGGGCTGGGGGGTGGGACTACTGGGGGCTGGGGGACTGGCTATGTCCCCTGGGGAGCCCCCACTCATGTCCACATGCACAAAGACATCTTCGGCCAAGGGCTGCCCAGCACTGCCTGACTGGACAGAGTTGAGCAGCAGGGACTCTGGCTTCTCCAGCACACGGGCAATGACCGAGGTGGGCACCACAGCCCCCGGGGCTGGGCTGGGAGTGGGACCCGGGCTGGCAGCCTCAGAGCTGCTGTGCAGGTGTTTCCGAACCATGTCCTGCAGCTCACAGGGCAACTGTGAAAAAGAAGAAGTGTGAATGGCCCTAGCTGAGGACAGCTGGGCCATGGTGAAATCAATGGCTCCTTGGCAAGGCCCTGCCATGTGTACTACATACAAGGGAGACCTTGTGACTGCATTTCAGACACATGGGCTCAGCATTGGAAAAAATTCATCTGTAGCTTCTGATGAATGCAGCTGAGATTCAAACCCAGACCTGCTGGCAAGACTGTGTGCTCTGGGGCTTCTACCTCCCCTGCCTTAGTGAGTCCCCTGCCCAAACCTGCCTGACTGTAGCCTATGGCTCTAGAGTCTACCATTAGTTGCCCCTTGAGGTAACAGGAACAGCGCTCATGGCAGAAATCTCTAGCCACCCCTCCTTCCCACACAGGCTCGAGTTGAGTGTGTCACAGAAATGCCAGCAGGGCCAGCCCCCTGCACAGTGGCAGCCTGGGTGCAGGGCAGGATGAAGGCAGGAGGGCCAAGTGGAGGGGAGGCTACAGGCTCTGGGCAGAGCTAGAGCTCAGGACTAGAAAGCTCTGCTGGCCAGTGCTGACAGGGGGCGCTGTACTCACATCGGCGAATTTGTGGCTGCGGAAGTGGGACTTGTTGCACTTGAGGAGCTGCACGGCCAGGTTGCAGTCCAGCCGGTAGCGCTCCTGCACACAGAGCGACCTCAGCGCATGCCAGCTGCACCCTCCCTGGAACCAGCCCAAGGTGGGGTGGGGATGGGGGAGCCCTGAAGGGCAGGTGACCTACGTTCAGCTCCTCCAGCCTGTTGATGGTGTTTCTGGCATCCAACAGCTTGTTTGTCAGCTCCACAATCTCCCAGTCCAGCGTCTTCCTGTCCATCTCAGCCTTCTGGATCTGAGGCACAGAGGAGTGGTAATCCAAGCCAGCCAGCCCTTCTCCCACCCCACCCCACCCGACCTGACCCACCCTCCAGCCCAGAGACATGAAGTACACATGCCAGGGCAGCCAAGGCAACAGAGCAGACAAGTGACGGACAGACAGAAAGAGACTGGGCACTGCTCCTACTCTACAGGCCAGCTGGGGCAAGGCCCAGGAGAGGGACAGTCTAAACCTGTCTATGGGCCACAGAGTTTCAGGGCCTCTGAGCACCAAGCAAGGTTGCCTGCACTCAGAGGTAGAAACTGCACCAAGGGCTGAAGTTGTGTGCAGCTGTTTGTTTTCAGCCACACCAGGAAGTGGCAAGAGGGAGCAACTGGGCACAGCTGGGGCACCCAAGGGATGATCTGGTTGGAGGCTGTAGGCTCCAAAGTCGCCTGTGATCTTTGATCCATGGAGTGGAGCCTGGGTCCACTACTCCTGCAGCTGAGCAGTCAGTGTTCAGGGTGACGTCAGGGCAGGAGCCCTAGTCCTGACTACTGAATGGGCTTCATGCATGGAGACGACAGAACACAGGTCCTCAGGGGCAGAGGAAGAGGGCCATGGCCCAGAGGTCCCAGGCCCGGGCTGAGGAGGCCAGCACAAGGGAGGAGACACAAACTCAGACGCAACTGCAAAAATCCAGCTGTGGCTAAGAGAGGCCTGAGAGGAGAGGGCGGCAGCAACGGTGGCAGCATGAGAGGAGACGAGGAGAGAAGAGAAACAGTATGAGCATCACGACAATCCCACCTTGCACAGCACATTGCGGTTCCCTCCCCACGTGCCCCTCATCCTACCCCAGGCACCAGGCCAGAGGGGCTCCCCAAAGGAAAGCCTGGCCAGGCCAGTGCCAGGCCAACTGCCCACCCTGGTGCCACAGTACCAATGCGTGCAGCTTGTCCTCCAGCTCCTGGTTGGTCCGCTGGGAGGCTGTGTAGCTGTTCTGCAGCCTATGGAGGGACACAGAGACACCTGGTCCAGACCTGCACTTCCCAAAGACTCCTGGGCAGCGCCCTCTCTAGTAACCAACATGCACATTCTTTTTTTTTTTTTGGTACCAGGGATCGAACTCACCACCTTGCGCTTGCCAGGCAGCACGTTCTAATCAGCGCAAGTTTACATCTGAGGCCTCTTCCAGCCAGTCACCACTTGGGAGATGCTTGCATGCGAGTGCGGCCCTAAATTCCATACCTGCGGAACTTGTCCTTAAACTTGTCCAGCTCCTCGCGGCTCTGGCCGAGCTCCAGCTCCAGGCAATCTTGCCCAATTTCCAGTTCCCGCTCAAGGGCCTCAGTGCGTCGGGTGGCCGAGACCAGGCGCCGACGAAGCTCTTCATTCTCCTGCTGCAAAAGTCTGTGGGTGGGGTGCAGAGAGGGCATCAGAGAGAAGGGGCAGGCAACTGGGGCAGGGGGATTCTTGGGGCCTTGGCCTGGGTCTAGGATAGCATGTGCCACAGGCCCAAGAATGCAGTCTATGAAGAATGGGGGGAAGCATAGGACAGTAGGAGAGAGCACCCTCCACCCCCACCCCACTGCAGAACAGGACAGAACCGGGGGTGTGGGGCAGTTCCCAGCCTGTCTCTGGTTACAGCCCAAGCCAGTAGGCCACAGAGCCCCTGGCTCTAGTTTCCCCTGCACAATCAGCTACTCCATTATTAATCCCTTGGAAATCCGGCCCAGCCCTACCCTCCTCTCCTGGGGCCTAGTGGAGCTGTCACAGGGAGGCAGCTGGCACAGGAACTCCTTGGCAAGGGCAAATCCCTCCCAACCATCCACCTCCTCACTCCAGGGCCTCTCAGGGCCCACAGAACAATAAAAACCCCAGCAAAAAAAAAGAGTATCCACAGCGTCAAGCGGCCTTCCACAGTACCTGAGACGTCCCATCCCAACTCTGACTTCTGTTTAAGCCAGGGAAAAGCCTGACTGTACCAACAGCCTTGTTGGGAGCTAAGGGGACATGGCACTGTAACATCATGGGCAGTCAAACTTACTTCATCCTTTCTGCATCCGTCAGAGGTTCCTAGGTAGAAGAAAACAAAAGCCTGAGGCTCAGCTCCAGATCCTGGCCTGCTGCACAGCCTACCTTTTATGGAGTCCTGGCAGAACACCTCTGAAGCTCTGCACACAAGGGCTGCAGGGCCTCCTAGAGACAGATGTCACCCAATAATTGTCCTCTCATATGCCAACCTTCACCCTCACTCCTAAAGCCATTTTCAGGTGGGTCCTGGAACCATGCCACCTCCCCCAAAGACACACTGTTTAACTGTCCATTGGGCTCTTCCTGGGCCTGGCTTCCACACTGCATGGCTGGGACCTCCAGGGAATTGAAGTCAGACCAGGCTATAAAGAGTCCTAAGCTTTGGCGGAGCCCACCCAGGACTTTGGAGGTTCAGGGGATGGGTGCTGGGAACCTCTGGGCTAATCCTGATAGCAGTACAGTGTCTTATGCAGCTTGTAACTCCAGCCCATCTTTCCCAAGCCCCCATGGTGGTTGTGGCCCAAGCCAGGGGTAGAGCTGGCAGCGGCTACAGCAGGAGAGAAATGTCAAAGGCCTGTTCCAAATGGACCTGCTGCTTCGGAGCTGCAATCATGGGCAGGGATGAAGATAGCCCAGACCAAGGACTAAGGAGTCCCTAACACCTGGATCCGACCCTGACCACCACATGTTGGTTCATACAGCCTGCTTCTGGACCCCTTCATCTAGAAAACCAGGGCAATGCCTACTAGACAGGAACTAGCATAAGACTGGCTTTTTTTTTTTTCTTTTTTTGCCATATTGGAAGTTGAACCCAGGGCCTTCACACTGAGCCTCATCCCTGGCCCTTTTTGTTGTTCATTTTGTTTTGAGAGAGGATCTGTCCAGGCAGGGCTTGAATTTCCCAGACTGCTGGGATTCTAGGTCTACATCACCAGATCAAGCAATAGCTGGCATTTATACCTATAGTTCTCTGGCCTGAATCTCTCCCAAGTAGGCCATAATATGCCTGATGCTCATCTGGTGATTGCCCCCCTCGTCCTTTAAATGTTCCATGCACTGCAACAGGGTGGGGCCACCAGGAACCCAGTGAGGGAAGAGAACCCACAAGAGTGTGCGGGCCTCCTAGAAACAGAACCCAAATCTTGCCCAGTCCCAGCAGGAAATGCATACATAATACACAAGCCAAACAGCACAGCTGAGGAAGCATGCACTTCCTACAGACAAGGCAGAGCAGCTGTGCCGATGGGAAGCAGCTGGAGCACTGCATCCTTAGCAGCCCCAAAGGGGCCATCACTTGGCTACAGGGAATCAAGCCCAGCCTCCAGCAGGTTGCCCCATCCCGCAGGGAGAGCAAGGCCCCACAGGGCCATTTCCACATAGCTGACAGTCAGCCTCCCTGTACCCTTGGTGCCCCCACCAACGTAGATGCAGCTAGGGCCCTAGTCAGGGCCTGAAGTGCTACAGCCCAGCCCCACTCGGGGACCTATAGCTCAAGTAGGGGAAGACAGACAGACACCTGTCTCAGGGACTCTTTGCCATCAGTCCTGCTGACCTCGTGCTCAAGCTGGGACCCAGGACCCTCCAGCAGCCGCAATTCCCGGTGCTCTGGTGGGGCCTTGCGGTAGGGCTTCTTGGCAGGAGCTGCACTGGTCATTCTGGGAAATACAGGCTCTTCCACCTGCTGAGGGAAGAAGAGGCTCTGGACTGATAAGACATATAGGACTAAGGGCCACACATGTATGATGCAGGAGCCACCACCCAGGCAGTCAGGCCCAGGCCACTTTGGGGTTGGTCCTATGGGTAGGTACAGTACGGACAGTGAGGCATGGGCCCAATGGGGAACAAGCAGCTGGGACAGGAAGGGCCCTAGGACCTGTAGACCCTGCTCTGAGAGTGGAACAGAAGCCTCATAGCAGCACTGCATCCTTTGCTGGGGCAGAAAGGGAAAATCACTCATTGTGCGGTTGTTTCCTTAACATTAAACTGGGCAAGAGCAGTCCAGCCCAGGGGAATGCTGTGAGGACTACGTGAGGTGCCACAAGCAGTGTAGGGTACTGGAGAAATGCTTGGTAAGCATTTGCTTTGAGGAAAGGTAAAGCTTTGCGGCTACTCCCCCAGCCTAGCTCCTCAGCGGGGTCTCCAAGCTTGAGAGCACTCTCTGCTCTCCACCAAGAAAGGACATCTGCCTGCCTCCTCGCCTGCCAGCCATCCAGGCGACACCACATGGGACACAGGCTTGGCGGGGGACATACAGTTGGGGACATACCGTCTGGGTGTCAGCCGCTTGCTCTGTTTTGCCCTGTGGGAGTCAGCCCTTGGCTCTCTGCATCCCACGGCCCCTCCACTTCCTCCAGCCAGGCACTCCTGAAACCAGAGAAGGGAGGCAAGTGGAAACCAGGTGCTAGCTGCCTGTCTGTCAGCGCCATGGGCCTGCCTGCCAGGCTGGGACCTGGACAGGCCTCCAGAGAGGGCCAGGCAGAGAGGTCAGGAGACAACTGAGGCACTGCTTCCTGCCTCTCTGTCTATATGCAAGCAATGTCTCAGCTCACCGCAGGCCCAGCTCTGTCCTGTCCCCATCCCTCCCATCCTTGTCCTGCTTATCTGCCATGTCTCTGAGTCTAGAAACAACTCAGTGCTCCAGAAAACATGGGTCTTAACCAGGAAAGGCTTTGGGGAGAAGCAAGATGAGAGAAGACAGCTCCTGGCAGTCTTTCCACAAGAGCACAAAGGCCACCTCTGTGCACAATGGCAGCCAGCAGACTTGACCGTGAGGAAAGGCAAGTCCAGGAGAGAAGATCGGAAGGGCAGCACTTTAGAGCCTTGGCTCTCACCAGGCAATTCTGCCCACCCTTTCCCCTATGGACACCTGGCAAATGCCTGGAGAGTCTGGCATCTAATGGTGGAGGCCAGGGATGCTGCCAGCCATCCAACAATGCACAAGACAGCCCTGAAATGCAGAAGTATCTAAAAAAGGTCAACAGTGGCGGGGGGGGGGGGGGGGAACCCTGGCACATAGAAAACCCAAGTTTAGGGCTGCTCTGGCACACAGTGGCCAACTCTCTACCTCACTGGCACCTACAATAGTGGCGAGTGGCCAGGCGGAGACCTGCAAGGCCCCTCAGGTTCTGCCCATGACCCTGCAGTAAGCCTGGCTGCAGCACGGGGGCAGCCACCACCACCACTGAAACCCAAGGCAGCAGTAACCTCAAGTGGCCTTCTGGGCTTAAAAACAGCCTCTTCCCGCTGCCATCCATGCACCTGAACAGAGCCAGGGGCAAAGGGAAGCCTCGCGGGCAAAAGCGTGTGTTGCCACTGTCAGAACATGCCCTGGCCATGACATTCCAGCAGGCCTGGGGCAGGAAGCACAGGTGGGGGCAGGGAGGCAGAAGTGGTCTCCCTCCTGACTGATCCCTGGACTGGGGTTTCTGGGGGAGATGGGGTGTGGCAGTACAGGCACGAGCCGCCAGTCTCCACCTCTTTGATGGGAGGCAGAATGTGTCCCCACAGGGCACAAACAGCAGGCTGTGTCGGCTGACTCCCTGCACAGGAATCCAGGCAGGCCTGAAAGGACAGCACATTCCTGGGGTGCGGAGGCACAAACAAGTTGCTGCCATAAGTCCCCTGTTGTTGTCCCCAGGGGGCCCCAGGGCAGGGGCTCCTTTGGCCTGAGGGAGAGACCTAAAAAGTCCCAACAGCCTTGGTCCCTGGGCAGACATTCAGCCATGCGTGTGGGTGTGCAGCAGGGACAGAGCAGCGAGAGACACCCAGGGGCGGCTCCAGGGCACAGTCTGCCATTTCCCTTCTCCATGGAGAGCCCTGTCTCTTCTTTCCTCCCCTTCCCTCCTACCAGCTGAGGAAGCCTCTCTGCAGAACCGCACCACCGGGTGCTCTGTCCTCTGACTGTAGCCTCTTACTTACCTCCTTTTTTTTTTGTACAGGGATTGAACTCAGGTGCTTGCCAGGCAGATGCTTATGCCGCTATGCTAAATTCCCAGCCCTCTTCCTTATCTCCTTGTCCCTATTCCTGCCAACAGCACCAGGACCTGTGTAAGCAGTGGGCAGTCAGGAGGACAGGACATGCTCAGATCTGCTGCTTTCCTGCATTCAGAGCCACCTCACAGAAGGCCCCACGCATCTTTCACCTCCCCTGGTCTAACCCTAACCTGAGGTCCCCACCACCCAGCCAGGCCTCCCAAGAACACAGATTTACTCCCAGGAGGGTGTGAGAGAGTCAGGTTAGGCAGAGGCAGCAGGAGTGGACTGGCGCTGAGATGGACAGTAGCTACAGATGGGGGCTTTGTGTGGAAGGTCCTTCTCCAAAAGTGTCAGTCACAGCAATGCCTAGTCATATCCAATGCCTGGGGAGATCTGAGCCACTCCCTACCCCATTCCAGTAAACACAGGGGGCTCACGGAGACAATAACCCCATCTCCAATTTCCAACATCTGCTAAGCGCTCCAGAGCTCATGGGGACAGGGACACCATAACTGCAGTGTGGACAAGGGGCGAGGGCGACACAAGGCTGAAGCACAGGGAACCACAGAGGCAGCGGGACTGGGGCCCAGGTGGAAAAAGTGGTGAACCAGAAAGCCTGGGCAAGGTCCACTGGGAAATCAGCCACAAGGTATAACCCCTGAGGCTTCCCAGGTGGCCTTGGAGTATGGCAGCCCAAGAAGGGAGCCCAGTCCTGTATGGAGGCAGAGGGTCCCCAGGGAAACAGCTGAACAACTGAGAATGGGCTATGACAAGCAAGGTAAGGCCAAGGCCCACTTGGGACTCATGGCCTAGGGATGCTGAGTGTGTCACAGGGCACCACAGAAATGCAAGGAGCAGGGAAGACTCCCGCTGCCCTGCTGCTGCCCTCCCCATACTGCCTACGCCTCAGGACCTGAGGTGGAGAACTCAGGATGGGAGGCTGGGTCCCACGACAAGGACAGCCATGCCCTAGGAGAAGGGTGAGGCACAGGGGCCTCTGGCTGACCCAGCTTGGCCTTTGGACGGAACCTGCTGGCAACATTCCAGGAGCCCTCCTCCTCACCCCCAGAAAGGGACACTCCAGGCCCGCACTGGGCCTGAGCCCACCTCCTTCCCTGCTGCATAGCACTCATTCTTCCCTTACTCAGAAAGGATCCAGGAGAGGCTACCTCTAGCTGCCAGGGTGGGGGTGATGGCTCCCTAATTGCCATGTTGAAATCTGCCAGTCATGCAGGCCGCCTGTTGCCGCCTGCCCCACACTAAATACCTTCTCCCTGATTACAGCCCATGGGGCACGATTAGCTGCCTTTCAGAACAAAGTCTACTTTCATTAGGAATGGGACTCAGCACGCATGGGAACCTGCGCCATGAACCCACTGAACAGTTGAGCAGAGTGTAGACTGGAGACGGACACCAAGACCCGCACCCTAAGCTGGCTGAGCAGTGTCCTTTACCCAAAGGACAAAAAGTGCCACCCTGACCAGGAGCTGAGAAGCCTACTGCTACCTCTGTGGGTATGCGCTTGTAACCCCCTGGGGTCCGAGACGCCTGCTACAGGAGCTGGAGGGGGACGGGAGAGCAGCCTCTTCAGAACTCTGATTTTCTCTAAACTATCTACACCTGCAGGAGGCAACAGCAAAGAAGTCCAAGGCCTAGAGGCCCAGAGGCCCCAGAGGCCTCCCACTTCCTTCTGCTGTCCCCTGAGGGTCTGCTCGAGGCCCAGGAGAGGAACCTAGGGTCAATCCCCCAGCCTGCAGCCTGTAAGGGCTCAGAGGCCAGCCGTCTCCCCGCACTGCCCATGTTAGGGAGACAGAACTTGAGTCCACAACAGTCTCCTCCTGTCACACTCCGCCCATCACCACCACTCCATTTAAGAAACCATGCCAGCCGGGTGTAATGGCACACACAGGAATCCTAGCACTCTGGAGATAAAGATAGGAAGATTGCAAGTTCAAGCCTAGCCTGGGCAACTTAGTCAGTATCTGTCTCAAAACTGCAGAACAAAGGCCCTAGGTTCAACTCAGAACTGCAGAGAAAAAAAGAATGAATGAATGAATGAATGAATGAAATAAAGGAAGAAAGAATAAATTATGCCCCCATCAGTTTAGGTATCTAGGTGTGGGTTATTTCTGAGCCTGCTTAGTCCTGCTCACAGATGTCAATAAACCAAGCAAGTGAAAGACCTCAAGGGGTCAATGAACCCAGTTGTCTGACTCAGGGAGAACTCATATAACACCATAGAAGTCACTAACACTCAAAGAAAATCCAGCGGAAGTTAATAATCACTATTGCTTCTAAAATGAAAGGAAAACCAGCTCTGATTTGAGAACACATCAGCTACACAGAGTGCTGCCTCAATAACCTGGGGATCCAGGTTATAAAGAAATAATTAAAATAAGTTCCAGCCCTTCCAACAGCCCCTTAGCAGCCTCTAGAACATAACCAGACTGGTCACAGAATGCAGCATGGTCCTGAGCACAATTTTGGGACACTGTCTTTGAACTCTGTGACCTAGGGAAGATGGGCAGGCTGGGGTGGGCTACACCCTTACCACGAGAACTGGCTACTCCTTGAGTTTCTGAAATCCAGGCTGTGCCTCCAATTAAAGGTAAGAAGGGCCAGCCCTCTGACCAGGTGGCCCCAGGGACTCCCTATGAAGATCCCCACTGTCCCACAGCATAGTATCACAACCCTGTCCACCACGTGAAAGGCAGAACACAAGCCTCTCTTACTGAGGTGAGCCCAGCCCTGCTTATTCCCCCAGCGATCCCACCTGCCTGCGCGCACACACACACACACACACACACATTTTCCAGCACACCACTACTCCCAAGACTGCTCCCAAGATGCATGAGCAAAGCCCTCAGCAATCCTGGGCGCGTGGCAGGCAGGCAGCCAACAGTTCTAGGGTGGGGCCTGGGCAGAGGTTCTGCTCTGGGCGGATGACTAGGCTGGAAGATGCCAGTCTGTGCCCAGACCAGCCCTGCTGCCCCTCCAACAACTCTGTCTGCCACCCCTCTCCAGGCAAGTACAACCTCACCTTCTTGGGACACACAGCCTGCAGCCCTGGCCTGGCCCCCTGCCCACTCGAACCTCAACAGGGTTTTGAAAGCCATACAGGGTGGAACCATACTGCCCCAGAGCAATCCTAAAGACGAAGAAGGTGCTGGCGACCAGAGCTCACCTGGCTCCCAGCTGAGCAAACACCTCCGCCCACCTGGCCTTGCATCCAAACACCACACCGAGCAGAACAAAGGGGCTGAAGGTATTGAAGATGCCCCCAGCACACCTGCCCCTCCCCCAATGAAGAGAAGGCCAAAGCCCTCGTGTCCACAGCCAGTGCCTGGCATCTGACCCTGTGCCCAGACCCCCACTCCTGGCTCTTGCATTCCTGGCCAAAGCCAAACAAACAAAAAATCAAAAGCCCAAAAACAAACCCTTCCAGACTGCTTCCTCTCTCCCCAGGATCCTGAATGGCCCCTCTCACATGCACACTCACCTGATACATGCCACCAGTCAGGCCCCTGCCTTCTCCGTCCCCACCTGTGGGGTCAGAAGCCACTGGGAGGGTCTGTGGGTTTCAAAGTCCCCTGGTCCAGCACCACCCACTGTCAGGACATGGAATCTGTCCACAGAACAGACCTGCCCCAGTAAGGGACACCAAGCAACTGTGCTCTGCTCTCTCCGACCCCTGGCCTGGAGGAGGAGAGGCCCTGGTGTGGCATCTCTGTGCCACATCACTCACCAGGCTCCACGGAGGTCTTGACTTTCCAGCCAGGACGGAGTCCAGGGCATGCCCTGGCCCTCACTAGTTGAAGTGCCTTTCCAACTCCTCCCGGCCAAAGTCCACCTGAAGCTCCAGACGTGGAAGGGGTAGAAGCCCAGCACCTCCCACTCCATCTCCAGGGCCACAGTTGCCAAGGGGAGTCACACCTCAGGTGGACGACATGTGCTGGACTCTAGCTCTTCCAGCCAGGGATGTCCCCAGAACCTAGCCAAGCTTCACCTCAGTCCCTCACACAAGCAGAAGATGGCAGCCGATCCCAACCTCTCTCCTTGGTGAGCAGTGCAGTGGGGCAGCATCTCACCTTCCCCTCCTGACCAAGGGGTGAAGTGAAGTCTCTTCCCAACCCTGCTCATCTGTTCCTGAGGAAGGAGAGGCAGCAACAGCTTGGTGACCAGTAGCCAAGAGATGGTCACACACTTCACATGACAAAGTACAGGCAGAAGAGAAACTCTAACCCATTCTGTTTTGGGGGAAAACTGACATGAGGGTGGACAGGGAGGTGGAGGGACCCAGCAGTAGACACCACACTGCAGGACACTGCTCTCTCCTGGTTACCAGGGGTGCACACCCCCAGCCTTGCAGGGATACTGGGAAGAGGGAGGGAACCTATTAGTAAAGCCAAGGGAGCAGCAGGATGGTACATCAGTGAGGGGAAGAGGTAGCCATGTGGAAGAAAGCAGGCGACATGCTGGTGGCAGCCAGAGCAAGGCTGCTGGCTGAGGTCAGACTCACTGGGCTAATGTCTTCTCTCTGACCAACCAGTACACCTAGTTAGCACGATTAGCAACAGACTCAGGGCAGACACTGCCAGGCATGCTATACACACTGCTTGGTTTGGGAGCAGCCCAATTCTGGACCTGCAGAGAGCAGAGCAAAGCCAAGCTGTGTACAGCCCTGGTTCACGCAGTGCTCTCCTGGGGTCCTGGGACAGCACCTCGGGATCCCACCACACCCAATGGCCTCCTGCCACCCAGGACACCTGCCAGTGAAGGTGGCACTCACTGGCCAAGCAACAAGGCTCTCAGGTGGCCAGGCAAAAGGGGGCAGCTGCTGCAGGAAGGGATATAGCTCCCCATCTCCCTGTCCAGATGCCACTGCCAGGCTGCGCCAGGTCCCTGCATGCTAGGCTGTAAGAACAAAGCCTCTACAGCTGCAGCTGCCACCCATCCTGTGCCTATGCCAGCACCACACAGCCCACTGCTCCCTGCAGTCTCTGAGGGCAGGAACTAGGGAAGCAGCAGCTGGGGGACAGAAGCTGTGACAGGAGCTGCCTCAGAGAGTGCAGCACAATGGGGCAGTGTACCCTAGCTGGGGACTGGGCCAGCCAAAGGACAGGTGGCACACTGCCACCTACAGTTTCTGAAAGGGCTGGAGGATAGTACTTCCAGGGAGTAGCACAAGAACTGCAGTGAGGATAAAGGCCATGGCCAGGCTGCCCAGGACCTCGGAGGGTGTCTCTACCCTCAGAGAACGAACAGTGCTCACAATAGCTGCACTGCCATCAGACCTGCTTGGGAAGCAGCAGCGACTCTCTCTTGGACCCCCAGTAACACCTGGGGAAAGGGAACCCCAGCCAAGACTACAGGCAAATGCAGCCACAAATGTGTTCCCCAGGGCAGCAGAGCAGGAAACCACAGCACAGGCACCTTGGACGCAGGCAAAGGGCTGCTCACTCTGTCTCCAGGCAGTCCCTAGGGGCTGTGTGATGACTCAGAAGCTGCGTGCCCTTTAGAGCCCTCAGCCACAAGAAAACTCCAAACAAGTTGGGCGTGGTAGCTCACGCCTGTAATCCTAGCACTTGGGAAGCTGAGGCAGGATTATTGCAAGTTTGAGACCAGCCTAGGCTACAAAGTGAGCTCAAGGCCAGCCTGAACAGCATAGAGTGACCCTGTCTCAAAAAGACCAAAAAAAAAAAAAAAAAAGAAAGAAAAGAAAAGAAAGAGAAAACTCCAAACACCAGCTTGGCCTGGTTTGCTTTCAAAGGTGTAGTAGCAAACATCCTGGCTAATTTAAGGCTTCAGGAATCCGAACTCTTGCTGCACTAAAATAGCTGAGAAACCTTATCAATTTTCTCTCTTCCCAGCTAAAGATGGATGGGCAAGGGAAAGGGCACACGTGAAACACAGGTGTTGACGCCGCATCGCTCACACACCTTGGTTTCTACACAGTGAAACTGCTGCCAGGCAAACACATCTCAGACCAGCACAGTCCCACAGACACAGCCAGGCCAATGCCATCCGGGACGAGAATTTCAGGATGACTTTTCCGCCTCACAGAAAGATCACCCTTGTCGGGCACAGTGGCGCATGCCTGTGATCCTAGCACTTGAGAGGCTGAGACAGAGGATTGCTGCAAGTTCAGGCCAGCCTGGGTTACATACTGAGTTCAAAACCACCCTGGACTACACAGCTAGACCTATCTTAAAAAGCAAAAAATAATACTACTAATAAAAAGATAGCCCCTGAGGACCCCCTTTGCAGGGCCAGGAGAAGGCGTGCCCCAAAGGCTCCACAGGGCCTCCATGCCTGGCTACACCGTTAAGAGAATAGCCCAAGTAGAAGAACCACACTCATTACCACTGGGTGTTATTTTTAAAGGTGAACCCTGCTGAGGGATGTCGAGACACACGCCAGTGATGAAAAAGAGGTATGATTAATAGGGAACATGTTAGACAGGAGCAGACAGAGGTACAAGGGTCTTTCATTTTGCTTATTTTTCTGTATAGTTGATTTTTGTTTTGTTTTGTTTTTGGTTTTTTGAGACGAGGTCTCACTATGTAGTTCAGCCTGACCTTGAACTCACTGTGCAACCCAAGCTAGCCTTGAACCTGTGGTACACACTAGTACTCCCTGCATTCTGGGAGACTGAGACAGGAGGACTACAAGTTCAAGCCCATCCTAGGCAATTTAATGCCTGTCTCAAAATAAAAAAATAAATACAGATATAGCTCAGTGTGAGGCCCTGGGTTCAATATCCAGTACCACAAAAACAAAACAACAATAAAGTACTCTAAAAAAAAAAAAAGATAATAATAAAGTAATCATGAGCCCCAGCAGTGGGCACAGGGCATAACTAGATGGGACCATCTGGGCTGGGGATTTAGCTCAGTGGCTTAAGCCTCTGCCTGGCAAGCGCGAGGTTGTGAGTTCGATCCCCGGTACCAAAAAAAAAAAAAAAAAAAAAAGAGAATAACAGAGGGTTATTCTGAAAGCCAAGACTTTTCAGAAGATGCTAATTATGTCAGAAAAGCTGTCACGATTGCTTACCTCCTCTTTTAACCCCTCCCTGCAGGCTTACAGCATGTTACTCTCACATGAAAAGGCTGAATACTGAAGCCAAGCTCCTGGAAGAGCCTTTAATCACATTTGTTCAACTCTGGGAGACAGTAACACCACTGTTAATACTATTACCTTGTGTTTACATAGGGCCTTCCTTCTGACCAGCTCAAAAGTTTGCCATGGAGCTCCCATCTGCTTTGTTCACTCAGGAAGGATGGGCTCCATTGCACAGTAACCAACACTGCTCAGCACTAATTGTAGGATCTAAGTGCTGGACTCCAGGATAAGACTCTGCCCCAAGAAGCTCAGAGGTCCATCTTGGCCCCAGCAGGGGAGAGACAGCTAATGTCAACTTACATCATAGTGTGGTACAGGGAGAGGCAGCTGGCTGGGCAGGGGTCTGAGGACCAGATCAGAACATGTCCTCCAGAGATACCAGGTACCTTCTTTACCTGACTCCAAGCTTGCAGGAGCTACACTGGCCACAACGCAATGAAAAGGGCTACATCTCTGGGAATCAGTGTCCTAAGAACCACCCCTGACCAACACTAGAAACAAAAAAGGAAAGACTAGATTGGGACACTCAGCCCCTTTTTGGAAACAACTGAATGGAGCCTGTCTGATCAGCAGAGTCCTAAGAAAACCAGAGCCAGGAAGTCTGGCTTCCCAGATATCTGCATGTGTTCCATCAATTTCACCCAGTGCTTTTCAGTTCATAAGACACCAGGAAATACAGCCTGTGACATTTCCTTTCATCACTCACTGCAGGCAGACTGTCTAGGCACAGACTTGAAGATCTAAATGCACCACCTACATACCCTGCTGCATCCACAGGATCACCACAATCTTGCCAAGCCTGGACAAGGCCAGCACAGTGGCACACTACAGGGGTCATCACAGAGCCAGGCAAGAGAATCAATGATCTTATTTGTACAGACTGTGCATTGATGGGGTTCCCAATCTCATCCTTGTCATTGCTTCATCTTAAGAAAAGAGATGCAACTCCACTCCCACTTCTGAAATGTTCTTGGCTGCATGACAGAACAAAAAGGCTTATTTATTGTAGCTGGAATAAAACAAAGCCTTTTCTTCTCCAGAGCTTTCCAAAATGGGACTCATTCATTCAACAAGTATTTACCAACTATGCTTCATATGCCAGGCACCATGCTAGATGCTATCATCTCCTGATCTCCAATTCTCATTCATTCTCATTCTCTCTCTCTCTCTCTTCCGTGCATATGCACGTACACACACACACACACACACACACACACACAAAGTCAGGTCTCCCTCATTTCACAGGGGACAAGACCAAGAATCCTGCTGGTTAAGAAGCTTCTCTGAAGTTGCACAGCTGCTAAGTGGAAAAGTTAGGATTTAAACCAGGTCTGCCAAGCTCTATGGAATTGCTCCAATACCCCCTGCACCTACTACCCCCACCCAGGATCAGGGAGACATCTCTGCTCCAGGAGGGCAATCCTGGGGAAGTAACAGACAAGGACACAGAGAATCATCACACAGCATGTAAATGATAGAACAGAAGCTCACACACAGAGGAGGAAAGGGAAGCAGGGCACACGCCTAAATGGAAGTGACACGGAAGCAGGGTATTCACAGACATGTAGTTGCAGAGGCAGAAGTGAGTCTTACAAAGCAAGCGAGGAGTAAGTAAAAGGACAACACGACAGGCTAGGAAAAGTGAGGGAATTTAAAGCAGCAGGCAGATGAGTTGGGGTGGCTGCAACTCAGGCTAGAGGACTGGGTTTGGGCTAGATTGTAAACCTAAATTAAAGAGGACTTCAACTTGAATAGACCAGTCTGAACTACAAAGTGAGCTCAAGGTCAACCTAAACTGATAGTAAGACCCTGTCTCAAAAAGAAAAAGAAAAAAAAGAAAGAAAGAATGCTGGATCCACCCTGAGCATGATGACAGATGCCTATAAACCTAGTACTCTGAGAGGGTAAGACAGGAAGATTCCAAGTTTTAGCCAATCTAAGCAATACAGTGATTTGCTTAGCAAGACCTTGTCTCAAAATAAGTTTTTAAAAGGGCTGGGGATATGTAGCTCAGTGTAAAGGCCCTGGGTTCAATCCCCAGTACTGCAAAAACAAAATCAACATGCTTAATCCAGGTGAAAAATGAAAACTTGAGTTTACCCAAAAATCCTTGGTGCTCCAAATACAATGGTGAGGAAGGAAGTGAAGAGACTGGATTCAAATATCTGAACAAGGGGCACTATGAGAAGAAATCAATTGACACAACAAAAATAAACAGTAATGGGGAGAACTGGTTCAAAATCCATCAGCCTTCATCCTGCAGTT
Organism: Hydrochoerus hydrochaeris; assembly: GCA_004027455.1. Lineage (NCBI taxonomy): Eukaryota > Metazoa > Chordata > Mammalia > Rodentia > Hydrochaeridae > Hydrochoerus > Hydrochoerus hydrochaeris. The sequence continues at coordinate 10,155 of PVLA01006490.1, read as the reverse complement.
CAGATATTTACTAAAATGTGACCTGAATCCAGAAGATCTGAGGACTTCTTGTACTGAAACAAAAAAAAAAAGTGTATTCTATGAAGATAACATGTTTCAGCAAGCTGACTACAGCACAAATCAAGATAAAGGACATTGGTTACCCCGGGACACATGGTTTCTAAGTTAACAGAGGGGAGCAAGACTGACAGATGCTGCCTACCTCTCAGTATCACACATCCCCCAACAGATAGGAAAGTTCATCACGGGTCTGGCCCAGTGTTGCCAAGGAAAGCCCAAAGCCCTGACCCCTCAACTCCCTCAAAGCCTGTATAGACACCGCATACCTGCTCTGATGGCACAGAGAGTCATTTAAGAAGAAAAAGACAGACCCTGAGGGTGTGTTGAGTAGACAGGACATGACTCAGAGGAGTCTTAAATACAGGGCAAAGGAAACCTAGTCAATCAAACCCCGGCCACACCTCTGCTCAGACTGCAGGCAGCCTTCTGCCTGGCCACAGTGGCAGCCTTGAGCCCTGGCCCTCATTAGACAGCAAGGCTTTGGCTGAAAGCAGCACACATCTGTTCCCCATTCTCCTCACGCTGAGGGAACAGAGCCCTTTATTAAAATGTCCCTTGTTTTCTTTTTCTGGGCACGGTGGTGCACACCTGTAATCCCAGGACTTAGGAGACTGAGGCAGGAGGATCGCTGCAAGTTTGAGACCAGTCTGGGCTACAAAATGAGCTCAAGGCCAGCCTAAAATGCATAGTGAGACCCTGTCTCAAAAAAGAAAAAAAAAAAAAATGCTGAATCCAACCTGGGCGTGGTGACAGATGCCTATAAACCCAGAACTCTGGGAGGTTGCTATTTGCTATTTTTAAAAGAAAAATTACATCCAGACCATCTGTGAATTCAACACTGTGCACTCTTCAACTGTGTATGTCAGTGATGAAAATCAGAAATGTGCCTTGTGTTTACACCTCTATTAATACACAGACCCCCAGCTTGCTTAAAGTAGATCCTAATGTCTGTCTGCTCACCCCATCCAGGCACAGGGGTTTCCAAAGGGTAGTCATCAAATAGGAGCAGGAAGAGCTCTTAGCTTCAGATGAAGCAGCACATGGCTCCCTCACCACTGTCCCTTATTATTTCTGAGGAAAGAGGGGGCTGTGATAAAGAGCACAGCCCTCTACCAAGCTCCAAAGTTTTCAATAATCAAAAAATTGTTCACTATAACATGAATATGTATCTAACCATCAAAACAAACATCAATCAGGACAAAAACAATCAGGCAAAAGATACAAGTTGTTCCTAGGCATATTAGAAGTTATCTCCACCACACAGCGTGAAGCCAGAGGGTCACTTTAATCCAGTTCATGCCCAGGCTGGATAACACACAGTATATCTCTTTAATCCCATGTCTCCCAAAAGAAGTTCAACAACTAAAGCCAGATTGCCTGGGTTCAAACCTAGCTCTGTCATTTACTAGTTGGGTGACCCAGAGGAAATGACTTAAACACTCTGTGCCTCCATTTTCTCATCTGTAAAACAGGGATAAAAGCAGCATCTACTTCATACGGTTCTTATAGAAATTAGTGAATATGTACAAAGTACTTATGACCATGCCAGGCACAGAGAATATGCTCACTGAGCACCACTACTGCTCAGATGCAAAGAAAAAAATTCCCCAGCCTCACAGCTTTAAACACTTTAATAGCTTAATGCAGTCTCACTGTACAAAAACTATACTACCCAAAAGCTGAGTCTCACTCAGGCTAGCAGCCCAGACTGGTGCAGATCCTCCAGAGACAGCAGGTTCAAGCAGGAAGCAGCAATCAGTGCTGAGATCTGACTAGCAAAACAACTGATACTCAGTGTCAGGCACTGATGTTCACAAGAACCTTAAGATAGCTGGGTGGCGTGGTGGGGCATGCCTGTAATTCCATTCTCAGGAGTCTGAGGCAGGAGGATCCCTGTGAGTTTAAGGCCAGCCTGGACTACACAGCAAGACTCTGTCTTAAAAAAAAAAAAAACAAAACAACTCATGAATAAGGCCCTCTTACCATATCCATTGATGGATGAGACCTGAGGCACAGAGAACGGTATAATTAATAAATGTCACGCAGCTACAAATGGCAAAGTCAGGATTTCAACTAGGCAGCTTAGCTCTAGAGTCAATTCTCCTCACCATTCATCACACTGCTCTTGCCAATTACATTTTCTAAGGAAGCATCCACCAACTACCTCTGGAAAGGGAAGCTTCTTGACTCCCTAGAAATGGATTCACAGTTAAATATCATCAGTTCTTCAGATACCTGATGTATTTAAGCCGGCCTAGTAACAGGATCTGCAGGGTCCTGTTTGGAGTAAACTTGAGTGAACAATGAGGGATGCAGAAAACAGGAGGTGGTTAATGAGGAGTTCTAGATCAACCAGACCCCCCAGTACAGTCATGAGGCATGGCCCTGAAACAGGTTTTAATAACAATCCTGCTCCTGATTCTATGACAGCCACAAGGTGCCAAAGGACATAAAGACTAAATTTGCTATATTGTGGCTTCAGCCCCCGACCCTCTCGCCAACACCACATCTATGGCCTCTTAGTTTGGCTAATGAAACTGATTTCTTTTTTAAACGTGGAGCGAATACAACAGAAGAAAGCTATCAGAAAGAAGCAAGTTCCATAAGTCTTTCTTGCATTACCTCACAGGACCAACTATAAAGTAGCTCTCAAATATCAAGGTTTCAGGGATACAATGTAAGGTGATAAACATTTCCAGAACTTTACACCAGTCAGCTTGATCCCTCACCATAAACTCATCTAGGTTTCTTCTCCTTTCTCCCAAACTGCCTTTCCCTTCCTCTGACACAATTTCGCCACAATATGCATCCCCTGGAAAACATAAACTTTTTAACAAAAAGCGAAGTGTCAAAGTAGACATGCAGCAAGAATTAATTCAGGAGTTGGTGACAGCAAGTGCCCACATGCTCAATGATCACCAGTGGAAGTTTTTTTCTCATGACTCCCCACCATCTGTCATCCAAAAATCTCTACTTCTAGGCAGTATGTCTAACTGAAGATGGGATGGGAAGATGAAAAAAGAAACTGTGAACATGTAGGAAACTGCTTGTGACAAGGATGTGTTAGAATACTTTCAGCCTGATCTTTGGGTCCGTGCCCAAATTTGCTTGCACAGATGAAGGCAAATAAGGTTTGATACTACAACTATCAAAAGGCAGCCTGCATTCTAAGCAAAACACCAAATCATAGGACCACAGGCAAAGGACAACCTTTATAGAAGAGCAAAACAAAGCATTCTCAGAATCACTCCAAACCGTGGATCCTTTATGAAGTGATATGCCAGTCAGAAAGCTGTCACTGGAGGCCACCTTACCCGCTCTGGGGTTGGGCTGGGGCAAGTTGCTACCTCTTCTTTCCAAACAGGCACTGTGATTTCTTCCAGTCCCTGAGGCACCTGGGTCTTCAGCAGAAATTGGACCAGATGCTACTATAAGAGTTGTGGAAGGGCTGATTTACGACTGGAAAAGGGGCATTCCACCGCTTTAGTTCCCTTCTCAGCAGATCTGCCCAACATCCTTGAGCACTCTCCCTTCTACTAAGAACCCCCTGCCCTCTCACAGGCCTGGCAGAGTCCGGCCTCTGGTGCCCGGCTCCATTCTTCTTTACTCTCGGCTAATAAATTTTCCTCCAATTCGTGACTGCTCTTCTGGCCGAAACCACACCTATCCCAGTCTCCCTCGCCCCAAGTCCCTCCCCTGGGCTGCCCCGTGTTCCAGGACCCCTCCCCTCCGCCCCAGCTCCTTTTTCTCTCCGCCTTTAACCTCCTCCATTCTACCTCCTCTTCTTCACCCCAGATAGTCCCTCCTCCGTCCCTACTCTAACCTAGGGTTCTATGATCCTCTCCCCAACTCTAGCTTCCAGGTCCCACTACTCATCCCACAACAAACTTTCCACTGGCGCCCGCCGCCTTCAAGCCGCCATCTTGCCGCGGGGCATGCCGGGTAGTGGACCGGGCCGCGGGAATCCCCACGCACCGCGCACGGCGCGTCATTGGGGGGCGGGCCTGGGGCGGTGCCAGGGGCGGGACCTCGGGGCAAAGACCTGGGACCTGGGCCGGGTGATGGAGAAAGATAGGAATCTCCTAAAACAGAGTATGGAGACTTAGCTACGAAAGAAGGAAGGAAATGTGAGGTGTAGGGCAATAGCAGGAGAGGAGAGGAAGACTAGTACTGAAAGAAGAAAGGGAAGGAGAAGAAGGCGGGGGGGGGGGGGCTTGGAGAACTAGCTCAAAAGTATAACGGGAGAGTCGCGGTGTTACTTCTCTATCACCCAAACAAAATCAGCTCTTCACCTTGGCACTAGGAGATCCACATAGCCCAGCCTCTTCCACTTTCACTAGCCTCATTTTCCTTCTCGTTCAAGGACTTCAGCCTCCTAAACTGTCCTGTGTTTTCAGGCATGAGGCCTTAAGATATCTAGCCCCTCTTTGAAGCATCCCCTAATTTTTACTTGTTTGACCCTCATTTTAACTATCACCTCCTCCAGAAAGCCCTCCCTTTGGTGCTCCTTTTGCTGAGCATCTCTGGTAGCTTGCACATAAGGTTATTATAGCTATTCAGTTTCATAATTCTGTCTACATGCTGTGGAGCCTTTTGTTCTGCTGTTCCTTCAATGCAAAAACGATGTGTGAGTGCATCTTCGTATTCCTGGCACACCATAAATGCTTCATGAATAAAGAGCATGATTTTCTCTGATGCAATAGCATATTTATACCTCAGAGCTGACTTTCAATTTGTTCTTTCCCATGACTCGCATGTTCTTTCTCTAAGTAGTTGTTTCCATTTCTGTCTCTCCTCAAATGTCACCACCTCACACAAACCTTCCCTGGTCATCAGTCTAAATCAGCATCCCCAGATATATACCTTTATCCTGCTTTCACAGCAAATGTCATTGTCTGACATCCTACTAAATATTTCTTTGTCTATTGGCTATCTCTCCCACTACAATGCAAACCGCAGAGGTCTGAGACTTTTTCTTAATCATCACAATAAAATAAAGAAATGCATAGGTAGAAATTACAGGCCCCCAAGGTACATCTCTTGGCTCTAGTAGAAAGAGTATCAAAGAAAGGCCCCGGGTCAACAAAAGAGACAGTGAAATGAGTCCTCAGAGATTTCTAGAGCTGGGTCCTGAGGGAGCAGAGCCCTTCTAAGGGGAAAGTGATAGCACAAGCAAGCAGGCCAGGTAGAGGAAGTGGGGCAGGCTAGGGGCTGAGGTGTTTGCTAGAAGTCCTAAAGACCTATGCACTCCCCAGTCAAGGCCTCTTTTGGCCAGATGGTTCTGGAGAAGCCTTAGCATCTGTCCCTCTATAAATTATCCATTGCCCCCTCCTGCCTGTCCTCTCTGGTGACAGCCGGAACAATTGTCCAGGAATTCCATCTGTCCTCCTGTCCCTCCCCCCCTCTGCAGCTCATCAACATTTCAGAGCAGAGAAGTATCCTGTTTCCCTGGCCCTAGAGATGGGACCTGGGTCTGTCTCCTGGTAGAGCTGGTTTCAAGCACCCTCCCCCAGTCAACATACACAAATAAAAGCTCAGCAGAGAATGAGTGCTACAGAGGACAGAGTCACCTGTTTTTACTTCCCATCTTATCCATGCTTTCCTATCCCATATATCTTTTTAAAAATAATTTAGCTTGTGTGGTTCGTTGAGTCAAACAATATCTCCAATCTTAAAATCTATCTTATTTCCAATTAACTACTTTTAGTCATATTTATTATTAAGTTTGTACTTTTTTCATTTTGTAACATTTTGTGATTTTTTTTTTTTTTTTTTTTTGTACAATACCGTATTTGTAAAATAGCGGTTCTCGCCGGGGATTTAGCTCAGGCGGCATAAGCGCCTGCCTTGCAAGCACGCAGTCGTGAGTTCGATCCCTGGTACAAAAAAAAAAAAAGCAATTCTCAGCTGATGGAATGAGTAAAATGCATACTCCCCCCCAAATAATTTTTCTTTTTTTTTTGGTACTGGGGATTGAACTCATGACCTCGCACTTGCCAGGCAGGTGCTTATACCACTGAGCTAAATCCCCAGCCCTGACCCCCAAATAATTTAAGGCTGGGAATGGTGGCACATGCCTGTAATCCCAAAACTCTGGAAGTCTGAGGCAGGAGAATTGTAAGTTTGAGGCCAATCTGGGCAACTGTCTCAAATTAAAACATACAAAAAGGTTGAGTTGTGGCTCACTGCCAAGCCCCTGAGTTTGATGTCCTGTGCCCCAATATAATAAAATAAACATTTTCCAAGGAAGAAAAAAAAGTCCATAAAAGGACCATGAACCCAGATAATTTTGTTGTTAAGTGACATATCCTTTGAAGCCAGGAGACTGCCCCTATTCTTGTCTGTGCCCTTGGTTGGACATGCCAAACTCTGAATACAGGGTTGTTATGAAGAGGAGTTCAGAACTTCAAGAGGTGATCATTTATTCCCTAGACGTAAGTTATACACATTTCCTCATTCTTCTACCTGTTAATAGAAGGTGCAGCTGCCATTCTGGCTGCAAATTTGTATTATATGTAATGTCTTTTCCCAAACTTGGGATGTTGAATTTGATAATAACAATGTTGCTTGTTAAATTTTTATTTTATTTTTACAGTACTGAAAATTGAACGCAATATTTTTTAAATTTTTATTTTGAGACAAGGTCTCACCTAAGTGGTCCAGGTTGGGCTCAAATTATCACTCACCTTATCTCAGCCTCCTGAGTATCTAGGATTACAGATGTGTGGCACCACACCTGTCCATTCTTTCATATTCATAAAATGATTTAAAGCTCAAAAGATACTTAATGAAATGAGGAAATTGGCTGGGCATGGTAGTGCACTTCTGTAATCTTAGCACTTGGGAGGCTGAGGCAGGAGGATCTCAAAGTTCACAGACAACTGAGGCAGCTTAGTGACAGCCTATCTCAAAATGGAAAAGAAAGCAGCGTGGAGTGTAGATTAGTGGAAGACTACACCTGCTCCAATTCCCAAATACCAAAATGTATGTGTGAGTGTGTGTGTATATGTGCATATACACACATGCATATGTGTACACCTACACATTCTGTATGTCCTTAGATGAAACTAAGTCTTGTTCTCTGGTTTCAGGTAAGATTGCTTTCAGTCAGGGGCTCTCTGAGGACCCAGCTTGTCTTGCTTCTCAGTCTAAGCACCCTAAGGGGAGAGATCCTCCCTTCTCACTTTTACCTTCTTTCCTAGTATGCACTCAACTCCTGCTTAATTCTGCTCCAAGGACTGGCATTTATTTTATTTTATTTTATTATTTATTTATTTATTTTGTGGCAGGGTCTCACTGTGTAGTTCAGGCTGGCTTTGGACTCACTATTTAGCACAGGCTGGCCTCACACTCATAATGATCCTCCTGCCTCAGATTCCTGAGTGCTGGGATTACAGGCATGTGTCACCATGCCTGGCTGAGCAGCTGATAGATAGTTCTATGGTCCCAGTGTGTCGGCTGAGCCAGGGAGGCTTCTCTCTATCCAGTTCAGCACTGAGAGTTGGCCTGGAAAGTATGTGTTGTCTTGTGCACAAAGCAATTGCTTATCTGTGAAAGACTAAAAGAAGAGGCCCAGGTTCTAGAAGCTTCTAGACAACCCCAGGATGACTCCTCTAGCATCTGCCGAAAGGGCTGGGGCAGGGCCCACCTGTGATTTTGATGCCTCAGTCACCTACTGGTCAGCTTGGGGTAGATCCAGGCAGCAGAGGCTTCACAAGCATGAGAACCTGTGATGTTTTGGAAGGGAGCTGTGTCACCCCACATTCAACCCACTGGTGGGCATAGCCTCCCCTCTGCACCTCTCCACTCACCCAACGCCCACAAGCAGTATCCATTGCAGGCTGAGTTTCTCTTGGCCTGATCAGGTATTTCCAGGTACCTAAGCAAAGCATCCAGAGCCCAAGAGTTGGTACAGTAGCCCCTGAAGCAAACAATAAGTCCTGCGCGCACACACACACACACACACACACACGCACAGCCAAAAGGTAGAAACAATGGCTGGACTTGGATTTCAGCTCTTGGCCAACTGCCTCCAACTCCAGTTGTGAGGTGGGGTGGTGGTGGAGAGCAGGAAGCTATGGAAGGAGAGAACATTTGTCCCAGGACCCAAGGGTGCCAGTGCTGGCAGGATGCCCTAGGAGGGGGACTGTCATGAGGTGGGGGTAGGGGGCAGTCTCCCCGCCCAGTGCAGACAATGGCCAGGTCTGCGTTTCCTGACCAATGTTGATGAAGTATAATGGGGCATCACTGGCTGTGTGGCCCCATTAGACTGTGAGATGCCAGTGTGAGGCCCAGAAATTTGTTTTTCACTTGTATTAATTCACTCACTCATTAAACTTTTTTATTAACATGTGTTTACAGTAAGCAATGATTACAGTCATTGTGGGAGTTGGTACATGACACGTCTTTGGACAGCCCTGCTTTATCTTTCTTTTTTCTTTTCTTTGATACTGGGGATCAAACTCACAATTTCATGTTTTCCAAGCAGGCACTTACATCTCTGAGCTAAACCCCAGCCCTTACATGACACATCTTAATTCTTTTTATTTACCCTTTCTTTCCATCTGTTACCATCCTTTCATCTGTTTTTTGTTTTTTGTTGGTAACGGGGATCAAACTCACGACCTCGCGATTGCCAGGCAGGCGCTTAAGCCGCTGTACTAAATTCCTGGCCCCATCCTTTCATCTTTATGAACATATAAGCCACTTAGGAGATTTAGCTACCTGTACTGTGAACTGTGCTACTCTAAACATGGGTTTACATGTGGCATGTGTCACTGGAACTGAGAGTCTGGCACTGAGTTGGGGTCCCTTCCTGGCTCCCACTCACAGTGCTTATTATTGTGGGGGACTCTGACCATGAGGATGAGACATATTGGTGGTCACTGAGAGCAGCAAGGAAACAGTGCCTCCCCTATTCCCGTCCTATCTCTCATTTGGTTTTACATGAAACTTTAGCATAAGGAGGCTAAAGAGAGAGGTGGAGACCTTGAGAAGCCACCTCCCAGGTAGAGACCTAGGAGGCCAAGAGAGATGAATAGAGCATCTGGAGGCCCTGATTGACAGGTATTTGGGGGAAATAATTGCTCAGGAAAATGGGGAATCCTGAGGACTAGGGTGTTTCAGAGCAGCAGAGTTACTGCTCCAGTCTAGGAGAGAAATGAGTCTTTCCTGTCTAATGACTTCTGGAAAAAGAGGCCACATACTTTGTTTTTGTTTGTTTATTGTGTGTGTGTGTGTGTGTGTGTGTGTGTGTGTGTGTGCTTTGCTGGATATCCAACTCAGGGCCTTATGCTTGCCAGGCAGACGGTGTGCCACTGAGCTATATCCTGGCCATGTACTTCATTATGTCACTCTGCCACACCTTCACTGAGATGCAGGCTCTATATTCCCACTCTTTCTTTTCCCTTTTCCTTAAGGGAGGATTAGGAGGATCCTGAAGTCATTGCCCAAAGCCCCAACAAAGACCACAAGGCCTTGAACTGGAGTGGCTCTTGAAGGTCACCCAAGACATATGATAGAGCAAAATCTGGCTACAGGAGAAAGGGTGGGGCCCTGAGAAGTCCAGGGATGTGGACAAGGGTGGAGGTGCTAGGGTAGGATGGACCTAGGACCATGGGAGATGGAGCACCAGAGAAATTAGGGAATAAGGGACAGAGTGATAGAGAAATCAAAGATGGCCTTAAGATTTTGGACCTCAGTAACTCAGAGAATAATGAAACTCCTGCCAAAAATGGCCATTGGATATTCTTGGAAATTACAGATATAAAAAGAGCACATATTTCCTGGATGATCTTAAATGGGGGAGGGGACATGTGCTAGAAAAAGCCTTGCAGAGCTGAGAAGCTGGATAAAATGCTACCTTATGTAAATGGGTTGGTAGTGGATGGATTCCTGAAGAGACTAGAACAGGGACAGTTGCTAAGAGACAAGTCCCAGCATAGCCCTCAGCAGCCCAGTGCTACTTCCTGGCCTTACTCTTATTGCCAAGTTCCAATCCTATTCCAGGGCAGGGAACCAACTTTTCTTTTCTTTTCTTTTCTTTTCTTTTCTTTTCTTTTCTTTTCTTTTCTTTCTTTCTTTTTTTTTTTTTTT